>APFE031456282.1:66775-95583 GCA_000404065.3 Pinus taeda
TTTTTATTCTTGATATGTCCTTCTATCTCTAGAGTTTGGGGAGTGGTAATTTCTTCCAATCCTTTACAAGATATGGTCGGATTCATTTCTTGATGCTTGATGTGATCTTTCACTTCTGGAACATTTTTCTTCTTGATATGTCCTTCTATCTTGATAGTTTGAGGAGTGGTAATTTCGACCAATGAATTACAAGATATGGTTGGATTTGTTTCTTCTTTCTTGATGTGATCTTTCACTTCTTGCACCTTTTTCTTCTTGATATGTCCTTCTATCTTGAGAGTTTGAGGAGTGGTAATTCCTGCAATGCTTTACAAGATATGGTCTGATTAATTTCTTCTATCTCTAGGGTGGGATCCTGGCATACATCCCCTTCTTTTGATGATTCTTGATCCTTTTCCTCCTCCTCTTCATACTCTATGTAAAATAATTTCTTCTCAACACACTTATGACCTTTAGTGCATTTGCTATCACAATGTAACAAAGACCTTTTTCTCTTTTTTCTTCCAACTGTTGTGGTGTAACCCTTGTAGGTTGTGGAAGGCTAGGAGAAACAACACTTCCATCTTTATAGTTGTGAGGGGTATGCTTCCTGGTTTCCATAATTTTTGCTCTCCATTATGTCACAAATCCCTTTTTCTCTTTCCAATTGTTGTGGTGTTGCTCTAAAGAAGGTGTTGCTCTTTGTATCCTCATAATGTGCTATCATTTCCTCCGTGAAAATTGACCACGTAACAAGTCTTTTACGAGAACAAAACCCTTTATACCATAAAAATTGATCCAGTTCTAAATATGAAGATGCAATACATACCTTTTGTAACAGTGGTACACCATGTAGATCAAAATATTGCTCCATTTGACGTATCCAATTTACCGCATCCTTGCCATCAAACTTCCTCATCTTGCTTTTTCTTGATTTTAGGAGCTCTATTTTGAAACGACTATAACTCTGTACTTTCAGATATTTAAGTTCTGAAATTGTGACCTACAATAGCCCTCTGTGTCCTCTTTCCAATGCCACCAATCTGACCCCAATTATATTCTCCAATGAAGAGTTATACCAAATCTTCCACAGTGACTTGATTATAGACAAGTTCGGTAGAGCGAACTTGTACGACGTGCCACACGTCACTGTTTCAACCTTTGGATCTGAAACCTGCACACAAGAAACTAAAGTCTGTCCTCTTTCTGTACCTTCTTACGAAATTCCAATCCGATGCTCAGAGAGAAAGTTATGACGATTTTCCCCAGGTCACCTGTTTGGAATGTAATTCAGGAGTCTGCAGAAAGACCAACTTCCTAAGATCATATCTCTGCAACTATCGCGTGAAAAGCTCTGAAATTTGGACCCAAGGTTCAGCGCGATTTCTTCTCAAATGGGTTTTTTTTGTGACTTCTGAAATGTCACAGAAACAAAGTTATAGCGAAAATGCCACGATGACCTGTTTGGAGCAGCGAAACCGTAGAATCCAAAGCTCTGATACCAAATGTTATGAAACTAGCTCACAAAAAGATAGAAAAGAGAGATCCACGCCTTAGAATTCAGCCTCTCGAGGGGAAACCTCCTTTACATTACATAAATGAACAATTCTTGGATGATACAAATGAAAAGACCTCCTTTCTATATATAGGAGTCTAAGGGCTCATAACATAATCAGAGTTGACATAACAATAATAATGTAAGGGCACAATAATAACAATAGTGGGCTTCTATGGGGCACAATAGTAACAATATGGGCACTACATGGGTACATCAATATAATAAGTGGTTTGTACTAATAACAATAAGGGTTTACACTAATAGTATAGGGGCCTAACACATGATATTCAAAATGGTGCTCATGATCCATATGAAGATTGTGTGGCAGTGATGCGTATTTACAATAAAATGTGCAATATTGACCATTCACCTAAGGAGCACTTGACTCGAGCTAAATTTCCCATTGATGATATCTTTGAAAATTGGAAATAGAAAGATTTGGAGAAAACGCCACCTGGGAATTTGTTTAAAATTTCACAGCCAAACTTCTATTGTTGGTGCTTGGGTTCTAGGGGACAAACACATTAAATTTGAGCCCCTTTTATAGCCACTCTATATTGAACGCACTATGTATCTTCAAAGTCATCTAATTTAGGGGAAGAAGGTGAAAGCACCATGTATTTTCAAAGTAATCTAATTCATGGGAAGAATGAAAAAGTAAATTAACCTGTAGATATAATAAAAATATTTTGAAATTTGGACGCACAATTAGAATTGATGAATTTGTTTTAAAGGTAACAAATTATACCAAATTGTTTTCTATAGTTATATAAAATAAATGACCGATAAATATGTATAGATATCGATTCATAATTAGAATTCATGCAATTCAATGTCGATACCAATGCCATCTTGCAGACCTCCCGACGATGGTGGTGTGATGATTAATAGAATTTTGATAGCTAGCCAGAGTGGGAGCCAAAATTAGATTGTGTGCAACTATAAATTTTCTTTGCTACTGCATTACAGACCTCATGATGATGATGCCGTGAGATTCATAGATGTTACATTCCCTTTTGAGAATCAGATCCAGAGCCTGGCTTGGGATGGGGATGCTACGGAATGATGCCTAAATTCGGTTCTGTTGCAACCTTAATAGTACCCCCAAGGATGTTTTGTTATTTCACTAGATTGTGAGATGGTCGATAGTGGTTAGGATGAAACCCCTGACCTTTTTGCACGAGTTTTCTTGTTTATGAAGATGAAAAGTTGGTCTTCCACACTTATTTCAAGCCACAAATTCCAATTACATATTACAAGTCATAATTTTCATTTACAACTTATTTATTTAATTTTGACTTGGCACTTGCTAACCTTATCTCATTTGAATTAGGTTAGGTTACATTGCATGAACGAACCACCTAATTGATTATCTTATTTGCAATAATGATGTCAATGGCATCAGACCTGGGCATCTAATAGACACACTTCCACTGAAGCAAGTGCAAGAGAAAATTAAGCAGGTCCTATACAATGGAGAAGCAATTTGGCGTGCTCGTTTAAAAGGAGGAAGAGAAAAGGTTCTTGTAAGACATGGTTTGGATCATGATTTGAAATGCTTGGCAATGGAATATCCTAGTCCTTTGATTAGGTAACTTGGTTACATATGTGTGTATGTAGTTGATGTGTCCACATAAATTGAATTTCTAAGGTTTGTTGGGCTCAAAGACTTCACTAATGTTTGTACGGCCTTCATTTTGCATGGTTTGAATGAATTGTTTGGGTCATAGATTGTGGTAATGATTATAATATATTGTTGTTGCAACATGTGTGAAATTTTATCTTTTACCTTTATGATACGCATAACTCCCCTATGGTATTTATTGTCTGTATATGGACAAGCGAGTTTATTATCCTTTTTCTTTTCCTTTTGTAACGTGAATCTACAACATATAGGAGATTGTTTAGAGTATTTTTGGTTGCTAATTAGAGTTTTTCCTTGTTTTAATTTTAAAAGATTCAATTACGTCATCTATAATTCTTGTTAAATATAGGATGAAGCTCATTACTCTACTCCCTAATTTTAAGGGAGAGCCATCAGCTCAGGTTTTTCTATATAACTATACATGAATTGAATTGGATGTAGGCCCAATTGGGTCTGAAATTTGTTTGTTTAGGTCAAGTTGACTATTTTAAGATTAAAATATTCAATTACGTCTACAATTCTTGTTAGATATAAGATGAAGGTCATTACTCTACTCCTCAATTTTAATGGAGACCTGTCAGCTCAAGCTTTTCTATATAACTATACATGAATTGAATTCGATGTGGGCCCAAATGGGGCTGAAATTTGTTCCTTTAGGTTAGGTTGACTAAATCTTTATGAATTTGTTCTTTTAGACTAGGTTCACTAAATGTTGATATTATTTAACTAGATTATACAATAGACTAACTTTGTTATCATGTATAATGATTGTGAATATTCTTTGTAACTTTATCTTCTGGGCCAAAGCTTTTAGGGTCTATTTTGTTTGATTTTAGGGAACTTGCTTTGAGAAACACTCCTCGAGGTAGGGAGTTGTGGTGTATTACATGAGCTATTTTGGCTTAGAGATAAGGGGTTGCGGTGCATAACATGAGTTGTATTTGGCTTATGTGCTAGATCATACAGGACTTGATCCTAGCTTCCTCCCTTGTTTGAAATATGTCAGTTTGGTTGAATTTATATTATTAATGCTAAAAATTGTGTGGAATTTGCAAATTCTTCTATGGATCTTATTGTGAAACTTAAGGTTTCATTGCATCTTAAAAAAAATCAACACCATAGAACTGTCACATTCAATCAAGAATCCATACCTACATTCACCAACCATCCATTTCCAAATTACCAGGCTATCTCATTCCCTAGAAGGGTATAAAACAAAACTAAAGTTGCAAATACAATGTTGAAATTGCTAAGAATTCCCTCAATTGGCATATTGCAACTCAAATCAATAGGGTAGATAAAGAGGAGTTCACTTTACTTTTAACACCATGTTATTTCTCTCACTCAAATTGTAACATATCATGCTTGTCCCAATCTATGCTCTTTCTCCATCTGTTATTGCCTTACGGTGTTCCTTTACAATATTTGGTGCAATTGCTAGTTAAATAACTTTCCAACACACACACTCATTGTTATCGGGAAATCTATTGTCCATTCAGAGCTACTAGTCCCACTAAGATGGGTAGCTATCTTAGAAACAAACAAACTAAAGTTACTTGCATTTTCCTTTATGAGAAGTAGATGAGAGAGAAGTAGAGAGTACCATCCTCAGTCTTTCGCTTGGCTCCTTACTTGTTTCCTCTCCCCTTTGATAAATCTTTGCCACTCCTTCCTTGCTTACCCCGCTTCCAAGAGCACCTATAAAGTCAAAGCAGCATGATACCATCAAAGCGCAGAGATATAAAATCATAAACAATATAGTACCAGATATATATTGACCACACAAATACATATTAACTCAACACATACAAGAATGTGGAGGAAAACTCAAATAGCTTTATCGATAGAAAGAGTAGAAGAGAGGATTACAACCCATTGATCTGACCCATCGTCATCCTCCCAGCATGAAAGCCCTTCTTCACCTCATGAAAAGCTTAGATCACCCAACACTATGATGTTCCACAAAGAAACTAACAACACTTCCTTACAAAATACAAGATTCCAGCCTCTGGATCTCTGGGATGAGGGATCCATATATAGATGTTTGCAGGTGGCTAAGTTAGCTTCTGGGATTTTGATTAGTGTCCTCTCTCTGATAGTTCTTGGTTCCACTTGGAGATTCATGATCTCTTACTCATCCCTGGGTGAATTCAGAGAGGCAAGTGTCATAGGAGAAGTTTCTGGAAGATTCTATGATCATCCACCTTGCAAACTATCTCTGCCATTTGTCTACTCTCACCCATTGCACTCTATAGAAGGGCTCTTCAGTATGCATCACACTTTTTGCATGTGGCAGGTGAGATGCATCGCACCCTTAGCACTGAGTAGTCTGTATGGTCCAGTTTTGACCAGTTCTAAGCATTTTTTCATGGAGAACTTTTGGAAGATGATGTAATCAGCTGACCTTGTTTCTTTAGGGTGTGAAACAACACTTTTAGGGACTCGGAAGCCCTTGTTTTATGGACATATGTGATTGGGGTTGCAGTGCCCAAATATGTCTATAACAGTTGCCCCATAAAGCATGATGTCGTAAATCGTTTTTGATGTTGGGTGAAATGCTTTATCATGAGGATCCGAGATTTTTCGAACTAGAAGGTGACCTGTAATAAGATACAATAAAATACATTATCTTCATAATATTTTCATGATCTAGCTGAGGCGGGCATTCCCATGCTCAGCTTTATAAATTCATTCTCTTGTACATAGGACAAACAATCATATGTGCATCATACTGATGATTCTGGTAGAGCCATCATCCTTTGGCTTGGATGATTATCTGTGAAGCAATGATGTACATTTGATGTCTTTATTTTCCTAAATATATTGCAGCCTGAATGGATGAAACTAGATCCAGGGTCTTCAAACTTGTTCAATCTTCGCCCGAAGTACAAGTCAATCTAGGTGAAAAGATGTTCTGGATTTGAACAAGGAAAGACATCACCTGATTACCGGCCAATGATGTAAGCTATTAACAAGCGTGAGAGGAATCAACGATAATGATCATGACCCTCAAGGTACGACAGTACAATTCACATGGTGTGAAAATGGGACTTGGCATCAAACACCACGCAAAATCTTTTGGTCAAAGGCCATTGATGTAAACCTGTTGCTGGAAATGAGAAACTTGCCATTGAGGCATGCAAGCTTCAAAGTACTGAAAGGGTTGTTCCTAGATCGACTTCTTGGATAATGCGTTGATGTCGACAAGAAGTGACCCACCATAGGAGGGAATTAATGAATCCCACATCTATGACACGGAATGGAGCAAATGATTTTTTGGAGGTGAAAACGATCTGATGATACAGGGTTCAGGGTGGCAGTCATGAAAGAATGAAGCGTGAAGGTATTGCAGCGGATGAGACATAAGCTGGGTTGGCGAATTCTCTGAGCGACTTCTCTTGAACATATCGGCGACACTGAAATGGATCGGTAGCATTAACCCCAAAAATGGATGGTACGGTGGACCAATGGTAATATGACCGGTGAACGGAATAACCCAACTAGACTCAATCATGGTGATGGAATGAAAGTGTCATGTTCAAGAGCGACTTTCTACCAATAAAGTTTCTTCAAGTTTTCTTCCCAATTTTCCCCAGTCATTGCTGACCAGTACCTCTTTATTTTTGTTAATCTTGAGGAGGATAACATATGCTTGTTCTATAATTTTCCCTTCGGGCAAACCTGTCGCTATGTTTTAACGAGCCTAGCGATAGTGAAACTCATTCTTGTCTACATGGACAAATTTGTCACTATTGGTTTTAGCGAGTTTAATGACAAAGATAATTTGGTCCTTTTTCAATTTTGGAGAGTCTGAAAAGGAATGAAAAGGAAGCTACAGTAATCCTTTTTCATCATATAATCCCTTAAGTCCGAAAAAATATAAAATAATATGAAAGGGATTAATTTTCAATATTTTTAACGAGCCGAATAAGACAAGCGCTTGATCTTTTTGTGTAATGATCCCTCAGGTCCAAAAAGATTAAAATCTAGAGGAGGGATAACACTTTAGATCATTTTAATGAGCTGGAGAGGCCAATAACTTGGCAATCTTTTCATATTTTATGAGTCAGATGAAAAGAGCTTAAAGGAGACTCATTTTTTGAGGAATGAGTGATATTTTCAGGTAGTAGCTGGTTCTAAGTAAGGTTTGGAGCTTTCCAATCATGACAATGTCAAGAGGATGGCTAACATAATCACTCATCGTAGCTGTTCCTCAGAAGGGTAAACAATCAAATGGAGGCGTATGATCGGCTAAAATAGATTGGAGGTGATGGTAAGAACACGACCAAGGATTAAAAGCTGATGATAATGCATTTGAAATGGTTATTTACCGGAGGTGGGTTCCTTTTTTAATGAGATTAAACTCTAGTGGAACATTTGCTCATTGCTGGTTTAATTTTTAACGAGCTTGAATTTTGCGTAAAACTGCTCGTGCTAGTCATATAATAAGGACGTCTCATCGATAGGTTTAATTTTTAGGGAGCTTGCACCATTCGAAAATTTTCTCCAGATCCTTTCTTTTTGTAAGCTAGGAATGACCAATCCTACGAGTTTAAAGGGTTAAGTACCTACAAACTAAGAAAATAAATGGTCGCTCTTCACTTTCATGCAAAAAGGTTTGCATGCCCACAGGTATAGCGAAGTAGAGTTTCTAGGTTACCCTTCAATTTGCAGACAAAAAATTTGTTCTATCAGGAAGGGCCTACCTTCTAATAGAGGTATATTATTCCGGTCTAATCCCATTTTCCTGAACGGACGGGTGCGTCACACTAGTCATATATCCTCCGCGGAAACCTAGCCTATACCTAAAGTTTTCCTGCCGAAGCAGACCAGGGTGCATGCCCCCTGGGCTTTAGTCAGAATCACTGAATCACTCATGCTTATCAGGTGGACGGACTGGAGATTGATGAGACATTCCTTGCGCAAAAAGACCAATTAGGGACAGCATTTGACTATTAGCTATGTGTGAGCCAGGGAAAATAAAGCTGGTCTACGAGCTAAACCACTCTGCCTTCATGTGGAAAACACATTACTCGAAAGAGAGAGGAGACAATGGCTCCCATGCTATAAATGTAGTCATGCCCAAGGAGTATATTATAATCTAAAGGTCCTTGGACTACCATTAAGTTTAGGTAGACGGTTTTCCTTCTCAAATTTATAAGCAAACTTGGAAGGATCCCTAACAATTGACTGGTTCCTTTGTCGAAGCCTGTCATATTTCGCATCTCAGGTAGAAGCGATGGTGAACCAAGCACTTTCCAGGCAGTTGAGGAAAGGATACTCACACAAGCCCCTTCATCTATGATAGTACCAACCATGACCATTCTATAAGCTTGTACAATAATTCAGAATGGTACATTAGATGGTAGACGGGGTCTGCCTAGTAGATTCCAGTCGAAGGAAACGACTAGGTTGCTTGGAGGTGGGACCGAATATATTGCCAGATATGACTCCAACAAACTTCCTTCCTGCGGTAAAGGAATGGGTAGGTTGCCCCCATGTTCATCGGAGTCTGTGTTTACGAAGAGAATTTGAACGGTGTCGTTCTCATTCTCCTTGGTGACTATATCATCTAAAGATGGACCTTCTGAAGATAAAACTGGGTCTGCCACCTCAACCTGTTGACTTTGGTCTGGTGCCGACTCAGAGGTTTTATATTCAACGATAGATGCTTCGACTGAACACAAGGGTGTGTCAGTCAGATTTTTAACTAGTTATGGACTTGATAAGAGTTTCTTGTATCCAGGAGGAAGCCGTAGAGGTGAAGTAGGACGGTTATCCAAGACTCTTTTAGCTTCATCTAGGAAGGGATAACGGTGGATGGCATGATTTCCTTCACCCTATCTACAAGGAATTTTAGATCTTCCTTTTTGTCCATTGACTTCGCTTTCACTAGTTCACGGTGTACTCTCAACATGATCGTCAGAGGTTGACGACACCGAATTGTGCAAACGAGGAGACCAGTCCCTTAAGATCCATGGGATGCAAGGACAATCTTGATGATAGTGGTCTCCGTTGCAAATGACACATGGAGATTTAGGTTTGGACGATGCAATGTGTGGATTTTCACAAGATGATGTACGGCTACCCCTTTTTGCCATTGGCTCCTTCTTCTTCTTCTCCCTCCCTTTATTCTTCTACTCAGTTACTTGGTTTTTAGTTTTACTAGCTTCACCAAGCGAAAAGGAAGAAGGGGAGGGAGAAACAAATGAAGCAGAAGGGTGGGGGGTAACTCTAGTATCATCTACTTGCTGATTTGATTGCTCGGGTATCATGATGCTTTGAACAACAGAGGTTGAGAAGAGCCATACTGGCAGGCCAATTATCAGTCCTGGAAGGGACAATGTGACCATATAGGTGCACCAGCATCCCCCCAAGAGGAGAAGGGACTAGGATTTCCCCCAAGGGGAAATCCTTAGTTGGTGGACTCCATTTTCTCAACCTAAGATCAATGAGGGAATAGTGACGTTATTCCAATTAAAATAAATTTTATGACGCTTTGACACAACTTGCTTTTTCAATTTTTAAGAGTCGAGAAAAAGCTAAAGATGACTCTAGTCTCCTCTGATTTTTAATGAGCCTGAAGTGACAAGTGCTCATATGGACCTTTTCCTTTAAAGAGTCTGAAAATGAACGAAAGAGACTACTCTGGAAATCTAGACAGAGGGATTACCAAACCAATCGCAAAACTAAAGAATACTTTTTACGGTACGGTAGTCAATCTTCCCGAATGTTGTGTCCAGTGCATTGCTATCGATAGGGCGGCAGACACGACTTCCTAAGGATAAAGGATATAGCATATTGTGGTCTCCCAATATATACTAGACAATGTGTGGGAGCACAAGTCCGTACTAGCACTTGTCATCTCAAAGAGGAGGAATCACCCAACCTAGGATGAAAGCAATAGTTACCAGGCTTTACGATGCTGGAATACGTCTCTAACCTAGACTTCTAAATGTTGTGCGTTAGGTTCCAAAAAGTATTTATGTTCATTGAATTTATTTTACAGTTGATCTTTCTTAAGAAGTTTTCCTTTAAGGTTTACCGCGTGATGTAGATATACAATTCCTAAAAATGCAATCTAAGATGATAAACAATCATTTACTCTTCTTTTCGTAATGAAAATCCTAGCTACTAAGGAAAGAGAAGCGAGATTCTTTCAACATAGAGTAGAGAGCACACACTAAATGCACTGTCCTAAATCAAAATCAACAAGTAGTCTAAATGCAAATGCACATGCATGTAATTGTTTTCTGCTTTCTTAATGTGTGAATGAAAAAAATAATGCTAAGTACAAATCTGAATAATCTTTTCTTTCAAAGCGATAGTACTAACGATTTTATCTTCAAAATACGAAAGGAAGACAAGGACGACACTTTGGTATTTTGAATTGAAAACTGCTTTCGACACTTGAAATACTATTAATTCAAATCAAATACAAGAGTAACAATGTAATCGACCATCAAGAAGAGTAGGATTCTTTTCTTTGACTGAAAACGACACTTGTGACACTTCCAAATCAAAAGACGACAGTTCGATTAAGCTGCTTCTTTGTAAAGGAGAACCGTAAATGGGGAACAATATATAAAAACATTCACAATTCTTTGTACAATGCAGGCCAAATAATGCAAAGGAAGGGAGTTTCCACAGTGGTATACTGATCACAGACAGTAAAACTCCTAAATAAAGCTAAAGAGAGTGAAGAAAAAACCAAAATCTGGAGGCAGAAACAGTCTTATTTGATCATCGCACCTATAACACAGGGAAACAGGGATGCATCTCACCTACTGCACACGAAAGGTGTGATGCATCCAGATTACCTAGAGGAGAAGGTGTGATGGTCCAAGGATGAGACTTTAACTTGGTTTTTGGTCACAGTTTGCAGCTTAGTTTAGGGATTTAGGCCGAGGTAATGATAGTCAATAAATACGAATCATAGGGGCTGATCTAATGAGGTTACATGAGCCACCACCAGGGAAATTAAGATGTTTGCAAATCAATTGTTCAATTTATAAACAAAACCTGGAGATGGACTGAAGCAACATTGATCTACTTTGCACTTGCATAGCAAATGCAGTTCGAAGGCTAGCTGGCTTAAATTCAAGCTTCGTTTGTAGTTTATAAAGCAAACAAATATAAATAAGCAAACAAACTATTCGCTCCCGAGCGAAGTCGCCATTTTTTTATCGGGAAATATAATGTCCATTCAAAGCTGCCAGTCCCACTAAGACGGGTAGCTATCTTAGAAACAAACAAACTAAAGTTACTTGCATTTTCCTTTATGAGAAGTAGATAAGAGAGAAGTACAAAGTACCAACCTCAGTCTTTCGCTTGGCTCCTTACTTGTTTCCTCTCCCCTTTGACAGATCTTTACCGCTCCTTCCTTGCTTACCCCGCTTCAAAGAGCACCTGTAAAGTCAAAGCATCATGATACCATCAGAGCACAAAGATCTACAATCATAAACAATATAGGACCAAATATATATTGACCACACAAATGCATATATTATCTTAAACATACAAGAATGTGGAGGAAAACTCAAATATATTTATTGATAGAAAGAGTAGAAGAGAGGATTACAACCCATTGATCCAACCTAGCGTCATCCTCCCAGCATGAAAGCCCTTCTTCACCTCATGAAAAGCTTAGATCACCCAACACTATGATGTTCCACAAAGAAACCAACAACACTTCCTTACAAAATACAAGATTCCAGCCTCTGGATCTCTGGAATGAGGGATCCATATATAGATGTTTGCAGGTGGGTGAGTCAGCTTCTAGGATTTTGATTAGTGTCCTCTCCCTGATAGTTCTTGGTTCCACTTGGAGATTCATGATCTCTTACTCATCCCTGAGCGAATTTAGAGAGGCAAGTGTCACCGGAGAAGTTTCTGGAAGATTCTATGATCATCCACCTTGCAAATTGTCTCTGCTATTTGTCTACTCTCGCCCATTGCACCCTATAGAAGGGATTTTCAGTATGCATCGCACTGCATGTGGCAAGTGAGATGCATTGCACCCTCAGCACTGAGCAGTCTATATGGTCCAGTTTTCACCAGTTCTGAGCAGTTTTTCATGGAGAACTTCTGGGAAATGATGTAATTAGCTGACCTTATTCCTTTAGGGTGTGAAACAACACTTTTAGGGACTCACAAGCCCTTGGTTTATGGACAAATGTGATTGGGGTTGCAGTGCCCAAATATGTCTATAACACATGTTTTTTAACAAACTCATATATATATATATATATATAGAGAGAGAGAGAGAGAGAGAGAGAGAGAGAGAGAGAGAGAGAGAGAGATCAACATAAACTTTTCAAGTTAAGAAAAAATACCTATGAAACTTATGAAACAAACATTCAATATACAATCACTTTGAATGTATTTGTTACATAGTTATATAAATGGGATTATTTTTTTCCATGTGAAAGGGTTTTTTCTTAAATGTTACAAGCATAAGCTTCGAAGGCAGATACATTGAATTTATTTTGAAATGGCAATTTTAAAACATACTTTGAGTCTTATGCAACCATTAAAATTTTGTAAATAAGTACAATTTATAGTGATTGTGTGAGACCTCTAGTCTCATTTGGCTACAACTTTTTATTGAACATCTTGGTAGTTTTATAGTCACGAACAACCTGCATACATTAAATAAAATTCATTGATGTCAATTCAAATCAAAATAAATGAATCTTTGGGAAAATAAAATTGGCCTACAGAAAATCTAAAGTTGAAAAGACTAAAACTTACATAGTTTGCATCAAATGAGTGTGTTGTGCATAATTGGATTCATATATAGAGATACATTACATTATTCTTATATTCGATCACACATTTCCTCAACCTCTCTAAACTAGTTGAAAAGATTAAAACTTACATATTTTTGGCATCAAGTGGGTGTGTTGTGATAATTGGATTGATATATAGAAATACATTACATATTTCCTCAACCTCTACCTAAAAAGTTGTCAATGTTAAATTATTAATTTTATTTAGTTATTTTATTTTATTTTTATCTTATCAAGTCAAAATGTTTGCCTAACATATGTTACATAACAAGGCATTAGAACATCTCTTCCACACTTGTTTGGCGAGCCTCTTGGACCAATAATTAGCTATGTGAAAAATCAAATTCTCCACTGTTAGCTATGGAAAAGTTATTAGTAAAACTACTAGATATTTAATAGAAAAATCAAACTTTTGCTTTATGGAAAAATCAAATACATATATATACATATACATAGAGTAAAATTTTAGATATAGGCTTCAAATTAGCAATTAAAAAATGGCATAGTCTAATTTAGAGATGAAATGACCTTTTTCATGACATGCTTTCTAGTTAATTTTAATCAAAATTTGAAGATGTTTTTAAAAAATTGAGTTTAAGTTGTATAATCTCGAAAATTTGAGTGCTCGAAGGGTTTTCCAGGGTGTTGAATCTATTTATGCATTCAAAAATATGTTCTAAATAATCCCAAGGGTTTTTCAGAGCATTGAATCTATTTATGCATTGAATATTATATTCTTAATAACAAAAAAACGAAATTATTTTGCTTAATATCAGTGAAATATATATATATATATATATATTAATTATAATTAATAATGTATCAATTTTAATGATGTCGATAAATAATAAATAATAAATAACCGTAAATAAAAAAAAGTGAAATATAGGCTTCACATTCAACGATATTTTCGGCGGTGTGTTTGAGTCTGTTAATTCAGCCAACGAATAGTTGTCTACATTAGCCTGCATTTGCCATAAGTTTATGGAGTTGTTTAACGAGGTTGAGGAATGGCATGGACGACCAAAAGTGGCTGGAATTTGGTCAAAAAAAAATTTAAAAAATCTTGTAGAGATAGTGTCTAATCATGTTTTTGATGGTGGAAATGGATTTAGCACCATCAAAAACATCTAGAATACTTCCACTTTTGAAATTTAACAATTATAACTGGGATTTATATAATCAAAATTTATATAACTTTCCAAGCAACTCCTCCCCTCATTAAACTACACGTAAATTTATGAAAAATATATAATAATATTTTTAAAGTCGCTGATGCTCTGTCAGTCGTAGTAAGAGTGGATTTGGTCGGAGTTCATGAATTCAGCCAACGAATAGTTATCTACACTAGACTACATTGGCCATAGGTTTATGAAAGGAATATAATCATTTTTAAATTTGACCCGTCAGGCGTATTAAGTGGGGATTTGGTCGTGCTACACCGATTGATTCGTTTGGAATTATATTATTAAGTTGAAAAAATTGCGAAAACACTAAAAATTCGGACCGTAGACTGTTTCGATCGGGCCATGCTAGTTGTGTTTCTTTTGAATGTCTCCCGCTTGGGACCCAGCGCCAACCAAATTCCAATTAGAAATGTTGCAGCAACTAACTTCAACATTAGGTCCCACTAAATACAACATTGTTGACCAACTATGCGCCAGTCCACACGGCTTTTCCATTTACTGAGTAGCCTTGAGTGAACTTATGTGAGAGCTATATCTGTATTTATATTTTGCATGTCGGGCACAATATAGCATAGCAAAGAGAGGAGGGCATGGGTGTTGGGCAGCGAAAGAGGGAAATGGATAACTGTGTTGTGTGCTTTGTGATCATGGCAACTACAATAATGCTCTTTCCTGTCAATTCCACAGTTAGTATTAGTGACTCAAGGGAGCCGAATTATTCTTTCCATATCCATCTCCAAAATGGTTTCTCCGATGGTCATCATATCGAGAGCAACCCTGGTGGAAATACTTCTCTGCAACCCCGTGATTTTGGTTTGAAGGAAGATGAACGCAAGCTGGAGGAAGGTGAATTGGCATCAATATCCATGGATACAAGGGACATGGAGGCTCTTCTATCATTCAGAAAGATGATCACGTCCGATCCACATGGATCTCTTTTGGACTGGACGGCAGAAAACTCTAAGAAAGTATGCTCGTGGACTGGCATTAGGTGCAGAAAAGGAACTAAAAGAGTGGTTGCCATCATACTTCCTGAACTGCAATTAAAAGGTAGCCTTTCTCCGTTTCTCGGCAACCTTTCATTGTTGCGTATTTTTAATCTTTCTCATAATAATTTCATAGGAGGAATTCCACCGAAGCTTGGGCAGCTTAAAGCGTTGGGAATTCTTGACCTCAGCTTTAATCATCTCCAAGGCTTTATTCCAAAAGCATTGTATAATTGCACACATCTTCAATGGATCGAACTTTCAGAAAACAGCTTGACAGGGATTATTCCATCAGAATTCGGGCGTCTAGTCAAGTTGGAACATCTGCACTTGAGTGGGAACTCATTAAGTGGTGATATCCCTGCAGCCCTGGGTAATTGTACTCAGCTTGCAGATTTAATTCTGGACGAGAACGGAATTCAGGGGGGCCTGCCCATGAACATTTTCCGGCTTCCCCTTACAAAACTAGATCTTTCCAGTAATACCTTGTCTGGCAACATCCCTGAATCAATTGCCAATTTGAGCCAGTTGACCTACCTAAATCTCGGTGCAAATGAGTTCACCGGTAGCGTACCAAAAGCCATTACCAAATTGACTCAATTAAAGTTCCTAAATCTGGGTACAAATCATCTAACTGGTAGCATACCTGCGGAAATTGCCAATTTGAACAAGCTTGAAATCCTTTTCCTCGATACCAACAATCTCACTGGTGCAATTCCAAAAGCCATAGGAAACCTTCAATCCCTTGAAATTATTGCCCTTGATCGCAACGGCTTGACAGGAATTATTCCATCAGCATTCGGACGTCTACCCAAGTTGAAACTTCTGCACTTGATTGGGAACTCGTTAACTGGCGATATCCCTGCAGCTCTGGGTAATTGTACTCAGCTTACGGATTTACTTTTGAACGACAACAGAATTCAGGGGCCCCTGCCCATGAACATATTTCGCCTTCCCCTTACAAAACTAGGTCTTTCTTTAAATGCCTTCTCTGGCAACATCCCTGAAGCAATTGCCAATTTCAGTCAGTTGACCGCCCTAGATCTCAGTGGAAATGAGTTCACCGGTAGCATACCGAAAGCCATTACCAAATTGTCTCAGTTAAACTTCCTAAATCTGGGTAAAAACCATCTAACTGGTAGCATACCTGTGGAAATTGCCAATTTGAACAAGCTTGAAATCCTTTTCCTCGATACCAACTATTTCACTGGTGCAATTCCGAAAGCCATAGGAAGCCTTCAATCCCTTGAAATCATTTCCCTTGGTAGCAACAGGTTGACAGGGACTGTTCCAACAGAATTTGGTCGTCTAGCCAGGTTGACTGCCCTAGATCTCAGTCAAAATGAGTTCAACGGCAGCATACCTAAAACCATTACCAATTTGTGTCAGTTAAACTTCCTAAATCTGGGTACAAACCATCTAACTGGTAGCATACCTGCGGAAATTGCCAGTTTGAACAAGCTTGAAAACCTTTACCTCGATACCAACAATTTCACTGGTGCAATTCCAAAAGCCATAGGAAACCTTCAATCCCTTGAAATCATTGCCCTTGACAACAACAGCTTCACAGGGAATATTCCAACAGAATTCGGTCGTCTAGCTAAGTTGGAAACGCTTTCTTTGCAGCACAACTCACTAAGTGGTCATATCCCTGCATTTCTAGGTAATTTGAGTCAATTGGTTTTCCTAAATCTCGGTCATAATAAGTTCAATGGCAGCATACCTAAAGCCATTACCAAATTGCCTCAGTTAACCTACCTGGATCTGGCTTTCAATAATCTATCGGGTAGCATACCTGCGGAAATTGCCAATTTGAACCAGCTTGAACTACTTTATCTGAATACCAACAATTTCAGTGGTGCTATCCCTGAAAATATTGGTAAATGTATGGCACTGCAGTACTTAGATTTGTCCCAAAACAATCTTAGTGGAAAGATTCCTGCATCTTTAGGGAACTGCAAAGCTTTAAAGGCTCTTATACTCACAGGGAACTTGATGTCAGGCACAATACCATCAAGTTTAAAGAAATGCACTGTTTTACAGAGATTGAAGTTATCAGGGAATTCACTTAGTGGAGATTTGACAATCCAGTTTTCAAATTCTCTACAAATTTTCTCGGCACATTCTAATAAGTTCAGTGGGATTTTGCCTTCATCTTTGGCTAATTGCACCCAACTTCAGTTGTTGGATTTAAGAAATAATGAGTTTACAGGAGGGCTTCCACACTACATTGCTTCTTTTTCTGACCTGAGAGTTTTAAGTATGGGTTATAATAAATTCAGTGGTAGTATTCCTGTGTGGATTACAAATCTTCACCAATTGCAAGTGTTGGATTTATCCAACAATAACTTTGATGGAAAAATACCATCCAATCTTAAAGGACTACATGGATTCAAAATCAAGCCTCAACTTAGTGGTATCACATTATATGAAGATGTAAGGATTATTATTAAGGGAGCTGAGTACACTTTAACATATGTACTGGTAACAAACACAATATTTGATTTGTCTAGCAATAATATTATTGGAGAGATACCTTCAACTATGGAAAGTCTAAGAAGCTTGCGGCTACTGAATTTATCTGGAAACCATTTGGAAGGACAAATACCTGCATCACTTAGTCAAATATCTACTCTGGAACAATTGGACTTGTCCAAAAATAATTTGAGTGGAATAATTCCTCAGGATCTCTCTAAATTAATGGAATTGTCTTATTTGGATGTTTCAAATAACCAGCTTTGTGGGAGAATTCCAAAAGGAACACAGTTTGACACCTTCAATATGGCTTCATTTCAGAAGAACAAGTGCTTATGTGGCAATCCTTTACCAACATGTACACAAATGGGAAAGAAAAAGGAAGAAGGTAGCTTTAGTGAAGGTCTAGGATGGTTGAGTCATGTATCTAAACATCTTTCATTGATTGCCTTGGGGTTGGGAATAGGAGTTGGATTTGGTGGAATGGTAAGTGCCATTACATTATGTAATAAGGGTATGTTTTGGAAAATATCTCTCAATCCTAAAAGATTTTATGGAGAGTATCGATTTCCTACATAGCTAAAAAGTTTGTTTATCTCATTATATTATTGTAATGATAGCAATATATACTATTAAGATGGTAAGAAAGTTGTAGGAAAGTATGCCAGGAAAAATAAAGAAATCAGTTATGTTGTTACATCCATAATATTGTTGTAATGATGAAAACACTTCATTTTCAAAATATTATTTAGGAAATCATGAATTATTGGTGCATTTCTACTATTATATTTTTAATTAAATATTCTTTATTCACATTTTAAATTTGATTTACTACTATTATAAATTATAATTCACTTTTTATAAAATATGCATATAAAATATAAACTATTGCTATGTATGATATATAATGTTTGAGTATATTGAAAATCTTCGAAGTTATTGAGACCGGGCACTCCTGGTTCAAACTCTCCTTAGTAAAGCTGACAAGAGAGCTTTTATTTATTAATTCAAACATCTCTTAACATGGTATCAAAGCTTCAGCGCTGAAGAAACCTGGTATCAAAGCTTCAGCGCTGAAGAGACCTGTACTTGAGTGGAGAGAGGACAGCGCAACTGAGACGAAATCAGGGATTTTGGTATCAAAGCTTCAGCGCTGAAGAAACCTGTACTTGAGTGGAGGGAGGACAGCGCAACTGAGACGAAATCAGCGATTTTCTTGAGAGCTGACAAGAGAGGTTTTATTTATTAATTCAAACATCTCGTTTTTTAACATGGTACCAAAGCTTAGCGCTGAAGAAACCTGTACTTGAGTGGAGAGAGGACAGCGCGACTGAGACGAAATCAGCGATTTTGACAAGAAAATCGCGCAGATTTCACTGTTAAACTTACGTGATTTTTTATTTTCAGATCGACGCGAGGCGTTGGAGGAAAATCGCGTCGACCTTGTGTGAGGGCAAATAGGCTGCGTTTTTTGCATGCTGCGTGTATGGTTTTTTTGGGCTGTCGTCTGAGAAGGTCGCATGGATTGCGGCGACAGAGTAAATCTCGCGTGAAATTGAAGCTGCGTGGAGGCAGCGTGTTGGATTTGAATCGTTTGAGGCTGAACAGGTGCGTGGTCGAGGCCAGCGCTGCATGAAGCATCCGTGGAGGGAGCCAAGATCGCTTGATTGAGGGGCGATCCACACACTGCGCAGGAAGAAAAATTTCTTGCCCGGAGGCCGTTGAAGCAGGCGTGCTGGAGGCCGAAATTTCTGGTTGAAATTGCTTGCCTGGAGGCGTGGTAAGCAGCTGGTCCGCTGCGAGAGAGCCGTGGCTCCGTGGCACCGTTTCAACAGGTGTGTGTTTGACGGGGGAGTTGCCTTCGAGAAGGCTAACGACGCAAATATTTTAAGTCACAGTAATATCAATGCAGGTCACGATATTTTTTTTGATGTTGATTAATGGTGCATAGTGAAAAATACATTTGAACATTTGTGTATTCAAGATTGGTATTCAAGATTGAACATTTGCGTATGGTGCATCGAATTTTTTAATTAAAGATCTGGGCTTTAAAAGGGGGTGAGTTATGTGAAAAAAAAAAATGGTGCGATTGTTTTAAATGGGAAAGAATTCACGTAGTCATTTTAAAAAGGAAAGGGGCGATTGTTCTTAATTAAAGAAGGGATATGGGTTTTTTATTTAATCTTTTTATTTAAATTTTTTATTAAAGAATTCAAGTTTTTTAATTAAAGTAAAAGAAGGGTTTTACACTTGAAAAATGGGCCGATTGAAAAAAAGAGATTTGGGCTCTCTTTATTTTGGATATGGGCTCGTTTTTTTATAAAGCATTTTAGGGAGTTTGTTTTTTAAGAAGATCGAAGGTTTTTTTTGGGTTGAAGATTCATTTCAGATGAATAATCAGAAGTTTGTCTCAATGAAAACAAGAAGTTGGATGGATCCAATTACTTTGATTGGAAATTCAAGTTGCAAACTTTGGTTAAGGGACATAATGTATGGATAATTATGAGCAATGATGAGGTAAAGCCAAACCTAGTTGCACGAGGAACAACAACAACAACACTGGGACAAACGGGGGACTAAAGCGAGAATGCTCCTGAAATTGATAGTCAAAGATTGTGTCACACCCATATCGGTGATTACAAGACTGCACCAAAGATTTGGAAGACGCTCAAGGATCTCTATGAGGTCAAGAACACCAATCGAATATTGTTCTTGAAGAGCAAGATTCTCTCCATCAAAATAGAAGAGAATGAAAAAAATGTAGCATTCATATAACAGATCAAGGAGCTCAAGAACAAGTTGGGTGATATCGGTGAAGTTATGTCAAATATAGATCTGGTCACGATTACCATGAATGGTATGACTAGCGAGTATCAGATGTTCATCACTCGCTTGAATGCAAGAGAAAAAGCTCCCATGTTTGAAGAATGTATAGGAATCCTCATGCAAGAAGAGGAAAGGTGACTCACCCATAAACCCCAGAGTTCTAGCCTTAATGGCTAAGAAGAAGCCCTTCAAAGGAAAGCCAAATCCAGTACAGAAGGGCAGCGCAGCCCCACAGAGAAAGATTCCCTCACCTTAACGTTGGAAGAGACATAAGCAGCATGCAGGTCATTTCATTGATTAGGAACAGAGTCAAAACATCATACTGTTCATATCTGACTCTGCACTATACGCTAAGGAGGATGAAACAGATACCTGATTTGTCAAGTGAAGTGCATCCATCCACATGACAGGAAACAGATAGTGATTTGAAGACTTCAAAGAGACTAGCATTGGAGCAAACATCTATCTTGGCAATGATAGAGAGTACCAAATCAAAAGTTATGATAAAATTAAGATAGATCTAGACTGGTGGAATGTATGTATGTATATATGTAATTCTTCTCACATAAAAATACCATTTGGAAAACCATATATTATAAAAGTTTAAAACCTAGAACTAAAATACAGCTAATGATGAATTGACTATTTTACCTCAATTTTATTTTAATTATTATTATTATTTTTTAATTTAATTTTTATTTAATTTAATTTTTTATATAATTTCATTAAATCTAAAAATTAAATAATAGCTTAAACATTACAACATCTATGTCTAATTAAACAAAGATTGAATTTTACTTTTAAATAAATTAAAAAACAAAATTTCAAAAAAAATTATTTATATTTTTTAATTTAAAATTTCTATGGAAAAATTAATGATTTACGTCAGCCCTTAATATAATAAAATTATATTATCACTTATGTTTAAATTAAATTATATTTTTTTTAATTATTTAATCTTAAATAAGTTTCTTCTTATATAATTTTAAAGTTTCTTGAAAAATATATTGCCATTTAAAAATTTACATAGTACTTATTTTTTATTAAATCCTTTATTATTATTTTTTTTACCTTTGAAATTAAAACAAAATTTCAAAAAAAAATTCATAAAATATATTGATATTTTTTTTAATTAATTTTCTATTGGAAAAGTTAATGATTTGACGTTAGCCCTTAATATAGTAGATTATATTATCACACTTATGTTTAAATTAAATTAAAATAATTATATTATCACTTATGTTTTTAAATTAAATTAAATTTTTTAATTATTTAATGTTAAAAGGAGTTTTCCTTATTAATTTTTAAAGTTTCTTGAAAATATATTACCATTTCAAAATTACATAGTACTTATTCCTTTTATCCTTTTACTAGCTTTTTTTTTAATGCATTATCTTATTAAAGAATTTTATTTTGTTTTCTTTATTTTTTATTTAAACTCATATTTATTTTCGAAAATTATATCTTTTATTATTATTTTTTAAAATTAAAGTGCATATTACTTTAAAAACTAGATTACATAGTTGACACCTAAGTGACTAGTGGGAAGAAAAACTTCTCAACCTTTGCCACCAAAAACTCACTATAACTATACAACTATAACCATGCTTACGCTTGTTGGTCTCAACATAAGAAACAAAGGTATTTTTACATTGACTAAACATATAAAAGGCCCAAGGAAGCACCGATAGCCCCATCTTCAGACTAAACTTCACTATCACAAAAAGAACCAAGGAAGTATGTTCATACACTGATCGAGAAGTGTCCACAACCCACGTAAAATAGAAGATGATGCTATGCACCATGAGACAACCATCCTTACCCACAACTTCCTACCAACCACTGCACTCCGTACATGACCGAACCTCTGAAACCCACAACTGTGAGTTTTCTAAGTCATCATTATCCATGAATGAAGGAACTACCACAAAAACTTGATATAGCTAGCCAGGAAGACCCATAGATATCCCACCATCTTTTACCCATACTATTCATCTCCTAAGGAAGATATATTCGCTGGATCCCATGCACTAGAGCCAGGGGGACATGATTTCTCCCCTCACTCATAATCAAAAGAAATGGATTTTTTACACACATCAAGTGGGTAGCTATAGTTTCCACACAGAACCTTAGGTTCCTGAACATCCTTTTCATGTTCTCAGTGGAGGCATAAATATTATATTGTTTAACCTATTTCTCTCTTAACACCGACCCTAGAAGTGTTTTCATCTGCCAGTACAATGTTGATGAATTCAGGTACTTCTTATGCCTTCCCCTTGTATTACCAGGGATCAAGAACCCATTTAGACATGTACTCCATTAATTCCAAATCTGAGAGAAATTATCTCTCATCCCCAAATTTAATTTCCAGCTAATGAATCTCCTGGCGTGTCTCTAGAGGAATGGCACTGAAATAGGTCACCACTAAGTTGTGGGCGAACAACTTGCCACCTCATTGCCCTAGTTGAGATCTAGCTCCTCCTCCCCTCTTGCTTCTCCCTCTCTGGCTCAAAAACCTTGTAGGACCATGTTTTCGCTTTTTCTCGCACCTGTAGCACAAGTGCTTCAGGAGAGATGAAATCTTCCTAGAGAAAACCTATGGGTTGATTGTGGACCAATGCCTAGGACATATTAAAGAAAAGAGTGCATTTTAATATTATCAGTGTGGGCTTCCTGCTGCACTCCAATTGTCACTTGGTTTGAAAAAGATAATAAAATGGGGCTTGGTTCAATAGCCCTTCATCAAGGTAAACTCAAGCCAATACATGGATCTAAATATATAGGGGGTAAATCAAGCCAATCTTAAAGAGGAATGTCTTGTTCTGGTGGTCGACACACAACAATAGGTAGCTTTAATATTGGCAATGTATCAAAGTGAAGAGGAGAGAAGAGAGAAGGGAATTTAATGCATAGGGTTGTAAACAATACAAAATCCTAGGCAACAATGTTCTGATAGAAATATGGAAGATTTAAGAGGTGAAATGGCAGGAATAATGGAGCGCTAATTAAGGTTCCAAGCTCTCTACATAATGAGTATATTTGTCACCAACTAACATTAGTAAATATGTGAAAATTATAGGTACACAAGTAAATTTGTAGCTAACAGAGGTATTGCTAGTACTTAGCAACAAATATATAATCATAAATCAGAGTGAAATCGACAACTTCATTACACTATTTCAAAGGGAGAAAAACATACATGATGTGATAAATAAGGGAAAACATCTTGCACATTGATATGCTTGGAATCACCAAAGAGTGTCATCAATCCTCAACATGAGTCCAAATCACTAGTCCATTTACATTCAACAATGTATCACTCAGTCCCTAGTGAATAGGCAGATAGAACCAAAATGGAATCACAGAATTTGTACCCTGCGGATGCAGAATTCCAGAACCTCAATTAAGTATTTATTCCCCCTATTTATAAAGAGAGGGGGAGCTTTGGAAAATAATTACATAATAAACCAACCTGAGCTCCAGCTGTCTGATAAACTAGTTGTCTGAGCATGTCAAGGCTGCTAACCAAAATGATTTTGATTCAAAATTGATTTTGTTCTTGGAAATATAGAAATTACATAATAATAAGACAATGAAAGCAAAATGATGATGGGAGAGAAATATCTCCATGCTATCTTTGTGATGGTCTCAGATCAAGTCATGCCTCTGTGCTAATGTGCCTCTCCTGTTGCTTAGTCGGTTCCTATTGCTTCAAGCTTAACTACCTAACTTCCCCATACCTCCATTCAATACTTTGGCTGCCGACCCATTACATCTTTAAAGATCTGGTCGAACCACATTCCTGCCACATTATGCCTCCAACTCTCTCGGCCGGGTCCTTGTCATTTTCAGTCTTAATGTCTTTAGTTCTTCGCTTATAGGAACCAAGAGAAATCACCAGTGATGGTCGTAGTGATGTTCTAAACACAGCTGCCGACCCATTACATCTTTCAAATCTTTGTACCAACTACGGGAACATAATATGCCTCATAAAGCAACCATAACATAATATTGGGGATTATGCTTGTTGCAATATTTACACATAACTAGTCTTGGAAAATAACGAACTCCGATATATTTAGCTCCCTTTTAGTATTTATTCACCATATGATGGGGGCTATGACCAGGTGCTTAGCCCTAAGGCGCTACGGCCTTTAGAATCTTATTTGGGGGCAATTTTTCCCTTTATAAAGTGCTTTGCAGCCTTTCCTTTAACTTCCTCTAGCGACCGCATACTTACGCAAATATCAGAGCTCAGTAATCGGCATTTTCATAACATGGTAGTTGGTGCACCCTCCCATAACTTGCAATTGTGATATCCCTTTAGTGCTCAACTTCCAACTCTACCTTTTTTTTATGCCTTTGTGACTACAGACTATCCCCCGTATCGGAGTTCCCTTATCGACGATTTCCAATTGAGGATTTTTCTTGTGCGAGTGTTACAAAATGCGAATTAGTGACCTTCTACTATGATGTCATCAATTCCACATGTCCTCCGTGTGAGTGGTGACATGGGTCACCCTGTTTTTCCCTCTTTAGACCCATGAAAATGTTGAATCTGTATGCCACGTGGCCCTCTACAGGAAAGAGAAAAGGACCGTTTTCCCTTGGTTTCGCATTGAATTTCTTTGTTAAATGCTTTTAGGCATTCTCCTAGCAGTGTACAATGTCAACACTTTTTCCCTGCAATTTATTTATAGTGGTCACTCAATAATTGTTGATTGCTGATTTACGACATGTCTTACGCTGTGCAATTTCTGATTGCCGATTTCAACCTGGACCTTCGATTATCGATATACTATGTACCTTCGATCGCCGATTTGTGATTCATTGATTGCTCATTGTTGATTCGCCTTGCTCCACTGCTAGACCTCTAATATTTGCAATCGTTGATATGCCATATTGCTGACACCTCCAATATGACATGCTTCTTGATTCTCTAATCGCTGATCTCCAATACCAGACCTCTGCTTCCCTCTTATCAAAGGAAACAAAACCCCCAACTTCAATAGTCCATATCTTCTGATCTAGAAGTCCATTTTTGGACTTCCATATACCACTGGAAAGTTTATTCAGAGCACTATCTAATGGAGAGGGTCTAATTTAGTTTTGAGTGCTTCTATGGTTTTGTTATGTCCCTATACTAATAGTGTAACCCCTATTGTTATTAGTGCAACCCCCTTATTATATTGTTGTTCCCATGTAGCCTCCATATTGTTATTATTGTGCCCCATAGAAGCCCACTATTGTTATTTTTGTGCCCTTATATTATTATTGCTATATCGGCTATACTTATATTATGACCGCTTAGACTCCTATATATAGAAAGGGGGTCTCGTCATTTGTATCATCCAAGAATTGTTCATTTTTGTAATGTAAAGGAGGTTTCCCCCTCAAAGAGGCTAAATTCTAAGGCGCTTATATTTATTTTCTATCTTTTGGTAAGTTGGTTTCATAACATTTGGTATCAGAGCTTTAGATTCTAGGGTTTTGCTACTCCAAACAGGTCATCGTGGACGTTTGAGTATAAATTTTTGGCTACGAAATTTCAAAAGCTAAAAAGAACTCATTTGAGAAGAAATCGGTCTGAACCTTGTGTCCGAATTTCAAATCTTGTCTCACCACATTTTCAGATATATGATCTGAGGAAGTTAGATTTTTTGCAAGCTCTAAAATTTCATCTCAAATAGGTCATCATGGAATTTTCGCTATAACTTGTTTTCTATGAAGGGTTAGACTCTGCAATTAAAACCCATTTGAGACAAAGGCTTGGTGAAGAGCAGGTCCAAATTTCAAATATTTTTTCTCTATATTTGCAGAGATATAATCTGAGGAAGTTAGGGCTTTTGTAGAATCTCGAATTACATTCTAAATAGATGACCTTGGGAAAATCATCATAACTTTCTCTTTGAGCATCAGATTGGAATTTCGTAAGAAGTTACAGAGAGATGATGAATTGTAGTTTTTTGTATATATTTTGTATATCTAAAGGTCAAAACAGTGACACGTGGCATGTCGTACAAGTTATCTCTACTGAAACATTATATAATCAAGTCATCTTATGAGATTAGGAATAACTCTTTCTTGGAGAATCCAATTTTGATCAGACTGGTGGCATTGGAAAGAGGACTCGAAGGAATATCGCAGGAAGAAATTTTAGATCTTGGAGAGCTGCAATAAAAGAGATACAACAAATTCAATATCGAGCTCATACAAAATGAAAAAAGAGGGAGAAATGCAACAATATATCAAAATTACGAGACCAAGTGCAACAAAATTCACTCTCACAAAAAGTAACAGAAGCTAATATGGATGGTTTAAAGAAAGGCATGGAAGATAAAATGGAGGGTTTAAAGAAAGACATGGAAGCCAAGATGAATTCCATGGAAGCTAAGATGGATGTTTTGGAAGCTAAGATGGAACACAAAATGGACGATTTGAAGACAGATTTGACAAAGTTGCTACAAGAAATGTTTACGAACAAAGAAAAGGTAGTAAAGGACACTCATGATGAGAACAAAATAAATGTTAATTATGATTTCATAGACTCTAACGTTGGATTGAAGACCCACCATGTTCCAAAGACCGATATGAGGAATTTTTATGGCAAGGATCCCAAAACATGGATACTAAAGATGGAGCAATTTTCTGATCTCCATAATGTGCAAAACACACAAAAGGTATGTATTGCAACTTTATATTTGGAACCAAATCAGTTTGTATGGTATCAATGACTTTTCTCTAAACAAATTATCACTTGGGCAATTTTAATGGAAGAATTGATAGCACATTATGAGGATACAAAAAGCAACACTTTTTTTAGCCAATTGATAAGTCTCAAACAAAAGGGTTCAATAATGGAGCACATTGAGGAGTTCCAAAAATTGAACATAAGGGTAAAAGGTATTCTAGAGGAGCAAAGGATTGATGTGTTCATAGGGTCTTTAAAAGATAATATCCAACATGATGTTCGCCTTTGGGAACTTGATTTATTAGAGAAGGCATTCAGGTTAGCAAGAAAAATGGAAAGCAAAATTATGGCAACCAAGAAGCATACCACTCACAACTATAAAGATGGAAGTGTTGTCCCTAGTCTTCCACAACCTATAACGTTGACTCCACAACAATTGGAAGAAAAAAGAGCAAAAGGGCTTTGTTACAGTTGTGATAGTAAATACACTAAAGGTCATAAGTGTGCTGAGAATAAATTATTCTACATAGATTGTGAAGAGGAAGAAGAAAATGAGCAAGAAAAGTTAAAAGAAGAGGATATACTCCAGGAACTAGATGAAGAACAAATGAATCCGACGATATCTTGTAATGCATTGGCGGGAATTAACACTCCTCAAACCATCAAGATAGAAGGACAAATCAAGAAGAAAAAGGTAATAGTGTTGATTGATTCAGGAAGTACTCACAATTTTATTCATTGTAAGGTAGCCAAAGAATTGAATTGCTTCTTATATCCAACACCAAAGTGTCAAGTGATGGTTGCAAATGGAGGAATAATAAATTGCTTTGGAAAGTGCCATAATATCAAGCTATCCATGGGAGAATATGTATTGACTGGCCCAATGCTTTCCATTCCAATGGGAGGTGCTGATGTTGCATTATGAGTCCAATGGCTACAATCCTTGGGTACAATAGCTTTTAATTTTCAAGAACTTTTCATGAAATTTTCTATGGAAGGAAAGGAAGTTGTATTAAGAGGTATTGCAAGGAAACCAGGAAATATAATCAGCTCTAATGGTATGACAAATCTTCTAAAAAAGGAACAAAAAGGTGTAATTGCACAATTATGTTCGCTAGATGTTGCCACATTGGAATCATCTATTTCTCCAGATCTCCAAATAGCCTTGGACAATCATTCCAAGGTATTTGAGACTCCCAAAGGTCTCCCACCTATTCGTGATCATGACCAAGCTATTCATCTGATTCTAGGAAGTGTTCCTCCAAACATCAGGCCATACAGATATCCTTATGCCCAAAAGAGTGAAATTGAACGTATGGTTGCAGAAATGCTAGAGGCTGGTATAATTCAACCTAGTTAAAGTTCTTTCTTTGCTCCAATAGTATTGGTGCAGAAGAAGGATGGATCATGGCACATGTGTCCAGATTATAGGGAGCTCAACAAACTCACTATTAAAGATAAGTTTCCCATTCCTGTCATTGATCAATTACTGGATGAATTGCATGGATCAATTTACTTCACCAAGTTGGATCTTCGTTCAGGATATCATCAAATTAGAATGGAGACTGAAGACATTCTAAAAACATCATTTAGAACTCAAGAGGGTCATTATGAATTTTTGGTCATGCCTTTTGGCCTTACCAATGCACCTTCTACATTTCAAGGTTTGA
>APFE031456288.1:0-31153 GCA_000404065.3 Pinus taeda
GGCATTGTTGGCCTGTTGCGTCTCCATCACACTGGAGAAGGCCATATATTTCATCAGGCATTTGGCCATAGAAATAAGTATTAAAGCCTGTCAGGAACGCGTGTTGAGAAAGATTATTCAAAACGGAATTCAGATTGCTCTCAAATTTACTGCCATTTCTATAGTAATAGGCGCGGTTGCACATATATGGCGTCTGTGCGTTGTAAAATTGTCCATGAACAGTAATAACGAAGGCCGGAACAACAAATATGTAGAATAGCACAATAATTTGCAGAAGAGAGTATTTAGAATCGCTTGCATGGAAGATGATATTCATAGGAATGGCCATGGTACTGTAGTTTTCAGGGTTACTCGTTCTGTCTGGATGGATTTATGAATCTAAACCTGCTGTTAACAACCTTTATAATAAGGTTTAGAAATCAGTACCTTATAATATGATCTCAAATCCGAACCATTGAAATGACTAAGGGCATGAATTGTCCGTTTCAACCACTGAATGAAAGAAAAATGGAGTCATTGAACAGTTTCTGGAGAGTTACTTGCACTGCGACTCGTCTATTTTCCTTGGTACGATATGACTGAAGCCGCGGAAGAAAAAATGAGTCATTGAACAGTTTCTGGAAAGTTACTTCTAGCACGATATGACTGAAGCCGCCCACCACTGAATGAAACAAGAATTCAGTCATTGAACAGTTTCTAGAAAGTTATAACATGCACTGTGACACATCTATTTTCCTTGGAACGATATGATCCCATTCGTGATTTTTTATACCAAAATTTACTAATATCATATTATGATTTCGCCTAACCATTTTTTATATTCAACTAAAAGGAATTAACTGTTTGTTTTGTTTTATTACTTTTACTTATTGAGACTTAGGATTTTATTTTTAGATATGTAAAAATAATCTTATATTTTATCTATTTACAAATAGTTTGAGAAAAAGTATTGCACTGTTTATGAAAAAAATAAATTAATTTATAAATAAAATATTAACACAATTAAACATTAACACAATTATTTAATTTGTAATTGATAAATTTGAATAAGATTAAAAAGTTTGAAAGCTAGAACAAATGAGCCAACCACCTTGAACAACTTAATTTAAATCTAAACTAAATGAATTGAATATATGAGACAATTTTTTCCTTAATCCTCACATTTATATAATTAATTTTTTATTGATCACATTAAATATAACATTTTAACATACATTCTTAAAAGCTCCATTTTCAAAATTTTAAATATTGAAAATATATATTAACTATTTAATATTTTCTATACTATATATATTATATATATTAACAATTTAATATTTTTTAAAATTTTATTTTTTATTAGAGTAATGTGAATTTTGATTGTCATGTCTAACCATTACTTTGACTAGTTGTGGAGCATCTAAGTCATCAAATCAAGAGCTACACCAACTATTAGTATGGTTGGTCTTTTGTCCACGAAAGTTAACTAATGAATTTTTCACCATAAAATGCTTTAATAAAACATGGTATCTTTATCTATTCTAAATATAGTAAATTCTCTAATACTTCATTTTCAATATAATCATAATAGATCCATCCTTTTTAAGTAAGGATCTAACATGAGCCTAGAGGGATCAAATTTCTTTACATACAAACCTTTTTAGAGTGCAAAATACAATGTGTTATTTTTCACCATTTAAATTGTATTTTTGAATACTAAATAGACTATATATAAGAGCAAATAAAAGTTTTAACCATAAAAAATTATTTTATATATATATAGAGAGAGAGAGAGTTAACTTAAATTTTCAAATAGTTTATTTAGCTGACATAGATTTTTAAATAGTTTATTTAAATCTTTTGTTGAAATATTTTTGAAAAATATAACATTTAAACATTTTAATTTTTAATTACTTTTTATTATTTTTCTATTAAAACATAATTATTTTTATTATTTATTTACACATCCCACTAATTGTAGATCAATAAACATCTCAACTCAAGTATAATCATTAACTTAATAATATAAATTCAAAAATTTTAGGTTTAAGTTATTATCAATAAATTTCAATATTCAATTCATCATATGACCAAAGAAGTTTTTTCATGTTTAAAATAATAATAATAATAATAATAATAATTTATAAGAAAAACCTGGATGAAGGTGTCTATTCGAGCATTGATTAAGTGTTAACCATGAGGCATGCACAACCAGCAGCTGGCACGCACTCACGGTGGAAGGTAGCGCCGAAGGCAAGCCACCATAAATTCCAGACGCAGGCTATTAACTGCCTTTCAATGCAGCACCAAGTTGAGCGTACCAAGGTGCAGTCTTATGGAATGGAAGCGCCTGGATGGGTTGCTATTTCACCCGGCTCGCTCAGTATTCTGTCAAGAGATCTGGTTCAAGGCAAACGCTTCATTTGTGCTGGTTTGCTTAGTCTTGGTTGAGGGGAGGTCCCGGGCAGTCCTGTTCTCGAGGCAGCCTGGGACTCTTCGTTGCGCTATTGTGCTAAGCACAACTGTGGAGAATTCTCATTTGCAGTTTGTTTCTTTTGCCAATAACTGTCGAATTCATTGTTCAGTGTGGCAATTTCAAGTTTATTCAGGAATTTGGGCCGTTCTGGATGTCGTGAGTCCCCACTGGTATGTCTGGGAAGCTTGGGTGGGATTTCGAGTCGTGGCTTTCGTCTGGTCTCTGTTTAGCATTTGTCCATTTCGTGTCTGCCTCCCTTTAACCCTGTTTCCTCAGCCTTTCTTTTTTAAAATGCGGCCCCGTTTGCGTGGAAAGCCTAGACGAGGAAGTTTTGCTGGTCCTCGAGGAAGGCGGGGAGGGAGGGGAGGCCCTGAACCTGAACCTCGCCGCATTTCCCCAATTGCCACAGTCGTGCCCTCTTCGCCACTTTCTGAGGATTCTGGCTCATCCCTCACCAGTTCTCTGCACTCCTCCCGCTTCAATTTCCAAAGCCAGCTTAACAAGCCGATTATCTCCGTCCTGGTCACAGTTATTTTTTCAGAAGAAGCTGCAGATTTGACTAGTTCAGGGGCCGCCTCCTCAGAGCACTCTCCCTCCAGGACCGCCAGCTCATCCCAGAGCCGCTTGGTGGAGGCGCAATTAGACGTCTCTGCAGAGACGTAGGATAAGGAGGACAAGGAAGAGAGCCAGCCCCAGCAAAGCGCTCCCCAGATGCAGCATAACGACCCTCAGCCAGTGACGGAGCCCATGATTGACAATGAGCTGACGCGCTTCACTGGAAACATCTTACATCTTGTTCTACCGCCTGGTAGAAGTGCGACGGACGTGGAGGACAATGTCATGGTTGAATGGGTTAATCTTTCGCCCGCCCCGGAAGAGGTTTGAAAACATGACAATGCAGAATCCAAGTAAGTTTTTAATCATTTCTTGACCACTCAAGGATGCAATTCAGTTTTGTTGATCCGCGACTTCGGGGCTAAAGATCAAGCAGCGTCTCCAGATGGTTGCCTTCCAAACGCGACACCTTCTCTTGGACCTCCATTTTTGTCTACCAATTACAATTCTCAGTTTCATGTTGTTTAATTTTGACAGACAGAGGTCTAAGCAGTTTTTTGCAGACTCTGGTCTACAATGTAAGCATATTTTGCAAAACTACTTTGAGCGAGGTAGAACTACAGCTCCCTCAGAGGTATATCCTCTTTGTACATATTTTTCTTCCTTTTTAATATAATTAGCACAATCTTTACCTAGAAAAAAAAATAATTTATCAGAAAAAATAGATTAAATTTTGCGAGCTTGGCTTTCATGTTGCAAACGCATATCTTCAACTGCTGCAAACTATTTTTATATTTATATTTATAATTTGATTGGTGAAGCAACAGAGGAGATTATAATATTTAGAAATAAGTTTTTAACTTATTCTTATTTTTATAATTATACTTTAATCGGTGAAGCAGAAGTGGAGATTATAATATTTAGAAATAAGTTTTTAACTTATTTTTATTGTGAATTTTAGGAATATTTTAAAATCTATATAGATAAAAAAAAAACACGTCAAACAAATTGATCTGCTTAAGAGCATTGCCAAAATCAGCGATTAAGATGAGAGCATTGCCAAAATCTTCCATCAAGATGAAGATGCATGTAATACGCTTTATTTCACGAGGATGCCCTAAATTTACAGATTATTATAACACGATGAACAGACAATGAAGATCTAAGTGAGCACGATGAAAAAGGGAAATATAACAAGATCTAAGTGAGCACGATGAAAAAGGGAAATATAACAAGATTTGGTATCGCCTTCTAAGTATCGGAAACTTCCATCTTCTATGGCTTGCGATCAGTCACACGAATAACACGTAAAGCAAGCCGGCTGCAAGCCCTATAATTGCGCGTATTTTGTTTGAAGCCTTCTCTGACTGGTTCATCTGCGTACTATTGCTCGATGGTGGTCCTGAAATAGGCGCTTCCAAAGGGGAGGCTGAAGGCGCAGGGGAATCAAAGAAACTGTATGTTTCATAGCGAACTTTGCAGCTTCCAAGATAAGCCTCAACTCCTTCACATCCAGCATAATTTGTGACGATATCATTGATTGTGGATGATAGGCATCTTGTGCAGTCGTCAGAAGAGATATCTTTCCAGCACTGGACCGTACAATAAATGTTTCGAGACAAGGAGTCTGTAATTGATCCCGAAGCATATAATCCAGATCTAGATGTTGCTTCACGTGACAAATTGTTAAGTAGCCTCTCAAGAGCCGCGCTAAAGACACCAGGGCTCGAAACATTCTGTTGAGTGTAACGATATTTTACAGAAATATAATCGAGTCGACCGATGAAATTACCTCTTTCATAACGTAAGTAGCAGACTTGTAACCAAACTCTACCCCCAATGGCATTCCCACAAACTTGTCGAAGGGCAGCGATTGCTTTTTGCGAGCAATTGTAGCATTGTTGGGCTGTCACGTCTCCATCACACTGCAGAAGGCCATATACTTGGTCAGGGCTTTGGCCATACACAGAAATGTTAAACCCTGTTTGGGAAGTGTGTTCAACAAGATTATTCAACACCGTATTCAGATTGCTCTCAAATTTACTCCCTTTTGTATAGTTATGGCCATTGCACATGTATGGTGGTGTCTCTGCGTTGCAAATTTGTAGAGGAAGAGTAATGATGAAAGCCGACGCAGCAATTATGTAGAATAGCGTAATAGCTTGCCTGGTCAAAAAGAGGAGAGAGCGTCTAGAATCCCTTGCACGGAAGATCATGATATTCATAGGAATGGCCATGGTTATTGGACAATGGCCGAGAACATGAGTGCAAGGGCTGGACAAATAGCAGCCCCCAGGGATGGTTATGTAGTTTTGAGGGTTACCTCTGGTAGTTATGATCTCAACCTATAGTAAGGTTTAAAAATCAGTACCTACAGAAAAATGTCTAGAAGTCAAGTCCGAAGTTTGAAATGGCTACGGGCATGAATTGTCTCTCGTGTTATTGAATGAAAGAAAAATCCAGTCATTGAATAGTTACTTGGATTGGATTGCGACTGCGACTGGTCTATTTTCCTTGGCACGATATGACCGAAGCCAACTCACCACACCCTGCTCATATGTAAGGATTTATACTAATAGTTTTCTAGGAATTTAATAGCCCTTCAATACTTATTTTTTCCAAGGTAGTAAATCCCAGAAATATTTTTATTCAAAAACTTTTGAACATATCTTCTCATTGTTACACGATGTATTTATAATATAAATCGTAACCATTTCTATTAAAAAAAAAATACTTATAATTAATTACAAATATATGTTTTAATGAGATTACACAATCACTAAAATTAACTTAAAATATTGTTACACGATGTATTTATAATATAAATTGTAACCGTTTCCATTAAAAAAATAAAAATAGTACTTATAATTAATTAATTAATTACAACTATATGTTTCAATGAGATTATACAATCACTAAAATTAACTTAATTTATTTTAAAGACATTTTAAATTTTGTCTCCTTATCTGGTTTTAGTCTCCACTAAGTTCACCATAATTTGAATAAAAAAGTAACCATAAAAACAATGTAAGAATTCTTAGGTTGAACTGTTATGGCCAAACTTCCCTCTTTTCATTTCGTATTTCCTCCTCTACTCCATTATTTAGCAGTGTTTTAAAAAACAGACAGCTCAGAACCGACTCGACAGAGTTGGTCCGAGCCAGGTTGGAAAATTCAACCCAGCCAAGTAACTGGTTCAGCCGACAGGGTTAATACCGAGCTGGCCGTCAACCCGGCCGGGTTACGTACCGCGGCGTGGGCACTTAAAAAAACGTGATTTTCAATTTTTTTTTTATTATTTGCTGATTGTGGGGGACTCCAAATGAATTTAGTTTTTGTTTTGTTGGTCTTTGGGGTCCCCAAACCCTATTTAACCCACTCAACCCCTCTCATTCTCCCACAACCATCTCATGTATTTGAGTGAGAATTTTAGTGAGAGTTTTTGAGTTTTTGAGTTTGTTTTTGGAGCAGTAGTGAGGAGTCTTGGGAAAGCATTGTAGCTAGATTGAGGAGCTTTTCTTGGGCCGTGCCATTTGGAGCAACATTGAGGAGTTGGGTTTCTTGGAGTAAAGCTTGAGAAGGCAGTTTTGTGCCTAGAGATATTTTTTTTTCACTTGTTGCAAATCTGTTTTTGCTTATTTAAATTTTAAATGTGCAAATCTAGAAAGTCCTAAAGAGTTTTTTTTGTGAAAGAAATGAACATTGAATTCAAATTTATTTATTTATTATTTTTATTATTATTATTTTTTTTTTTTTTTTTTTCTGGGTAAAGACTGATCTAAATATATTAAAAAGAAAAAAGATATTTACAAAGAGGAGTTACCCTCTGAGAGAGTCATGAATCTCTCTCTGTCAAGAAACCATTACTGAACTGAGATTGTTTGCTGCTCTTACAACATATTCCAACTTGTGAATCAAGAGCAAAAATACAAAAACTTACAACCAGATTACATAGACCTATCATACTTAAACTGGACAATTAACAAGACAACTTAAAATTGCTAGCCTGGACAGCTAACTAGATATCGCCGTGCGTAGAGTCTTGATGAACAATCAAAAAACAAACAGTAAACCAAAAAACCAGAGGCCTGCCTGGGAGCTCCCAACGCTGTGTGGTTTTTACCCGGGTGCATCGTCGCCAGGATCCTTCTCCTCGTCCGATTCACGTACCCATTCCACCATGAGACCGTCTTGAACATCCGTGGGCTTGACTCCTGGGGGGAGCCTGAGCTGCAGCAGATTGCGATAGAGATTGTCCGGCCATTTCTTCGTCTGGTTTGACTGAGCCATACCTTGCTGAGGTTCCGCCATTCCTTTAGCTTTCGCTTTCGTCCCCTCCATTTGGCTAATGCTGTGATCCTCCATCTGACGTTGGACTGCCGTAATCCTGAGGGAGTGAGGCTGGTCCGTGGAAGCTAACTGAGCACTAATGCTGTCCTCCTCCTGCGACGAGTCTTCCAGTGGGGTAGGAGAGTGTTCCCTCTCTGAATTCTTAGAGCTGGCTTGTTCGCCCTCTTCTTCCGAGAAAATTACCGTGACCATAGCCGTGACTATTGGTCTATGTAACCTACTCTTGAAGCGAAATTTTGCTGTTTGAACTGAGTTGTTGAGCGAGGATTCCGAGTCTTCAGAGGCTTGGGTGGAGGGATAAGCCACAACTATCGATGAAATTCTCTGTGGAGGCGACCTGCCCCTGCCTCCCATCCCTCCCCTGTGGCCTGCATTTCGACCCCTTCTTGGGGTCGCTCTGAGTCGGGGTGCCATCTTCAGTATAGTCGGCGTGCTGGTATCACTCCCCAACCACGAAGGAAGAGTCGTGTACTGAGAATTGACAGAATTCTCGCTGGTGGCAATGCAGACCCCTGCTCTGAGTCTTCCCACTGCCAAATTCCTCCCCAAATCCTTCAAAAATAACTCAATTGTTAACCCGTTTCGCCCCCAAGCCTCTGTCTCAGACAGAAGTATATCTATCGAAGCAAGAGGGGAGAACCTTGCGCTTACCTTCAACCCACAGCTGCTGAACTAGGGAGGCTTCTCCTGAGGACGCTTCACCCTTTTTGGCAGAGAGAACCAACAAGAACCAGCAAGCTCAGGCCGAAGCCAACCATCAACTGCACCACCCTCTAACAATCTGCTCGCTTCAGCACCATCAGAATTCACTCGACCGTTCTGCATTCTTCCCTGGTTTATTCCTCTTCCCTCCTCCACCTGCGTACCTATTCCCTGCACCCGCATTAAATTACTATCAATACCCGTCACCTCGGCGCTTAAACCCATTCGAAATTCATTCCTTGCCACCTGCCCCCAGCTGTCTGCGCGTGGCTTCATGGCATGCATATTAATGTTCAATTAAATCACCTGCATCCGGGTTATTTTATTATTATTATTAATTTTTTTTTTTCCTCAGATTGTTTGCTTTAATTTCCAAGTCAAAAAATGGCACCTAAAGTGAAAGATGTTGCTTGGGCATATGTTGAAATGGTTGAAAGTCAAATGCATTGCAATTTTTTCCATAGGAAAATTAAGGAAGGTCCTGGGGGCAATAAGCTGAAACAACACTTAGCAGGGATTAGAGGCCAAATTACTCCATGTACCTCACTAGAAATTAGGGAGATTAGGAAGGAATTGTTAGCCAGCTTTGAGAAGTTTAAAGAAGATAAGGTTAGGCAGAAAGAGTTAGAGACTGAAATTGGGAGGAAGAGGAATATACAAAAAACGATGGCTACCAACCCCCATGTTGATTTTGAGGGTTCTTCCTCTATCCCTTCTACTAATGCATCCAAACCCTTTCGATATGTTCCTCCCTCTTTTGAGTCTATTCAAGAAAAGGGAAAGGCTAGAATGAAAAAGGGTGATATGGATATCAAAAGTTATTTCACTCCCTCCTCTCCATTAGATGCACATGGTCCTCAAGCTAGTAGAAGTCAAATGCAACCCACTTTAAATGACCATTGGAAGAAAGAATTGATGGAGACTGCTTGCGATTACATAGCTAGATGGTAGTATGATGTTGATATCCCCTTCGATGCTTCTTGTTCACCATATTTATGAGCCTATGTTTGATGCCATACATGCTGCTAGAAAAGTTTTCAAAGGCCCTACTATGCATGAGCTAAGGGAGTATTGTTTTCAGAAAGAAATTTCATCCATTAATGACTATTTGAAAGATTTCAAGGACACATGAGAAAGAATGGGATGTACCATCATGTCAGATGGATGGACTAATCAAAGAAACCGTACCATCATAAACTTTCTTACCTTCTACCCACGGGGAACCATGTTTTTAAAATCAGTTGATGCATCTGATAAGGTAAAAGATGGGCAATTGTTGTTTCAGCTATTGGATGAAGTTGTTGAGGAGGTGGGGTGGCTAATGTTGTTCAAGTCATCACAGATAATGCCTCTAATTATATTCTTGCTGGTAATCTGTTAGAGGAAAAACACAAGACCATCTTTTGGACCCCATGTGCTGCACATTGCATAGACCTCATACTTGAGGATATTAGAAAATTAGGTTGGGTCAAAAACACTGTAGATCATGCCAAAAGCATAACAAAATTTATCTACAATCATTCATGGATTTTGAGCCTCATGAGGAAACACACTGGGGGCAGGGATATTATTAGGCTAGCCATCACTAGATTTGCTACTCATTTTTTGACATTACAATTTATGCTTTCACAACATAGAAACTTGCAAAAGCTTTTTTCCAGTGAAGAATGGAATCAAAGCCAGTGGTCTCACAAACTGGAAGGCAAGGAATTGAAAAATAAAGTTAATGAAGAAATATTTTGGAGAAAGGCAATAGAGATTGTGAAGCTTGTTGAGCCACTGGTTAAGGTGTTGTGGTTGGTGGATGGGGAAAGATTGGCTATGGGCTTCATTTATGAGGCTATGGATCAAGCAAAGGAGCAAATAAAGAGGGCATACAAGGATAAAGTGGCTAAGTATGGGCCCATTTGGGTAATCATTGATGAAATATGGAACAATTAACTCCATCGCCCTATACATGCAGCTGGGTATTTTTTGAACCCACGGTATCATTACAAAGCTAAGGAGGCAGGAGCTTTGAGGGGGGAGGTTAGAGATGGATTGATTGACTACATTGATTGCATGATCCCATTGGAGTCTGATCAGTTGGAGATGCACCGATAGGTCACAACCTTCACCAATGCCTCGGGTACCTTTGAGAAGAACCTAGCAAAGATTGCAAGAGAAGAAAATGAGCCAGGCAAACAAAAATTTCAATTTTCAAATTCTTAATAGTTTTTTTAAATTTTGTTAAATCGTTTATAGTTTGAAAGTTGGATATAATTTGTAATTTTGTTGAGCTAACTCATTACAGTCCTATGTTTTTTGCAGCACAATGGTGGGAGGCTTTTGGTAGCCATTGTCCTGAATTACAGAAGTTTGCGATTCGTATTTTGAGTCAAACTTGCAATGCTACTGGTGTGAGCACAATTGATCTATCTTTGAGAGGATTCACACAAAGAAGAGAAACCGTTTGGATAAAAACGGTTAAATGATTTAGTCTATGTCCAGTACAACCTATGGCTTAGGCGCAACCAATTTTTGAACAAAAGACTTGATTTAAATCCCATTGTGTTGGAAGACATTGATCCAACATCATATTGGGCAGTGGAGAGTCATCCAGCGGAGTTTTATTTTGATGAGGATCTTGATTTGGATTTACAGGGGGAGGCATCACTCGAAACATGATGTTCAGTTGAATGCAGATCCTAATCCACTTGTACCAGCCTCAGCCTCACAACTAGCAAGTCCTCCAATTGCAGGCGCTTCCTCTGCTCAGCCACGACAGAAGCGCAATGACATATCTCGTCTATCTCAGCTTACATCTGTTGCACAACCTGTTAGTGCTACCACTTCTACAGTTGCAGTTGGAGATGATGATGATGAGGAGCCATGGGGCCCCTTGTCTGACTCTAATGATGATCTAGAGATTGATCCACATGATCTTCGCTCCTCTAGCAGTAGCTACTATCCAGCAGTACTAGTCACAGTTTAATTTTGTTGTAGAGGCCATTCCTAGCCTCCTTGGTTATGTGTTTTTGTTTTGATCATGTATGTATTGGACAGTGCACTGGGTGCCATTTTGATATAATGGACATATTCATGAGCCTACTTTGATCATATGTTGTCTTCAATCTATATTCTAATGCTGTGTGTTTGGAAACATGAATGAAAATCTTTAAAATTATGTTTTTTTTTATATAAAAAAATAACTATTTAATATATTTTTTACAACGACTGAGTCATTGAAATCGAGCCGACCGAGTCAATATTGAGTCAGAGTCGAAGTTGGTCTCCACCCTCAGCTGAGTTGGTGTTGGAGTCAGAGTTTTAAAACATTGTTATTCAGTGGTTTTCCATCCGTATTCTTCTCCAGCCACCACCCTTGTCTTTGTGAGGAAGAATAGTAGTCTCCCTCTTCTTCTTCAAAATTTGGGGTCAATCAAAATTTTTGTTTACAAAACTAAAATTTTCAATAAATCACTTATAAGGTACCATGGGCCCATCTTACTCGAGAATTCTGAGCACTTTCAGTCAAATCTGTCACCATAAAATATATTAAATATTAATGAGAAAATTTTGAGTTCAAATGTTCAACTTTTTGGCCTTCTTCACTATAATCCAACGATACAATTCTTGGTCAGATTTTATTTTTTCATAATTTAATTGTAATTTGAATGTAGATATGGATTCAACATCCTCGAAAACCTCTGGGGCACTCAAAACTATTGGGAGAATTTTGAGGCTAAAATGGGGCTTCTACGAAAATAATAAAACAAAACGTGAATTTTTAAAGAAAAAGAAGTAAAACTACCTTTTCCAAGTGTATTTTCATCTCATCTTTGTAAAGGTTTACTCAAATGTCAAGTATAAACCTCCCTTGGATGTTAAATTTAATTCCACATTCAATGAGTACCCATTCTACATACTTTTAAGTGGACCGATACCAAAAAAAATTGAAAACACATGAAAAATGTAGGTTTCTACAATTGACATTTGAGTAAAATATAAGGAGATAAGCCAAAAATACAATTGAAAAAAGTATTCGTCTTTTTCTTCCCAAAAGATTTACCCCTTGGGATGATACCATCATCTTGACTCTAAGCCCGAGGGATTAGCTCAATTAGTGGAGTCCCCGTCGTTAAAACACATTTTCTATAGAGAGGTCACATGTTCAATTCTTTCGACATTCTCAGGGTCACAATCTGTGATTAAGCTGAGAGGAAGTGATCCCTTTGAGTGGATATTTTTGGTACGCATATTCTGTGGACATAGTGATCACTGATCTCTAGAGCCTATGAACCACATACAAAAAAAATCATCATCTTGAATCTTATTGGTTCTTTTAAAGTTAATTTTGTTAGTAAATGTTTTTATTTGAGGCCTTTTTTATCTCAAAATTCCCTAATGGTATAAAATTAACAACTTAAAACTACAATTCTAACCATTTCTAGTTGGGTTTTGGGAAAAAATTATTAAAAGAACTATTAAAAAAGTACCGAAAATTTGAACATTTAAACTATACCATGGGAAAATATGACCACTAATTTAAATTGTCAATAAAATCACATGGGATATATACCTCAAGTCCCATGAACAATTTTATCAGAGAACAAAAATCCATGGAAACATGGACTATAGGATGAAAAGCTTCAAATAGTGGAGGATATATTGTAGCATGACCTACTTTCAATGGTAATCCAAAATAAAAAATTGCAAAGGATAAACAACCATTATCCATCCTTCTATGTGACACTAAACATTGTGGGAGGTGGTGTATAGGCATTTGGAAATGCCTGTACACCGCCCGCGCAATGTTTAATGATACATAGTAGGGTGGATATTGTTAGCCCAAAAGAAAAGCATTGTCAGGTTGAAGTGATTAGATAATTTAGAAAATGTGGGTTGTTTCCCCCTTCTTTTCACCCAACAAAACTTTGACGTCTTGAAGACTTTATGTTTGTTCGATGGAAACCCCAAAAATGGTTTGATCCTCTTGGAAAACCTATTAATTCTCATAGCCAAACCTTTTTGCATCTAATCTGTGATAACGTCAAAGTACTCAAATGAAATAAAAAATACATCTAAGGTTTTTAATAATTCCTTTCAATATGATAAAAGGCCTTGGCATCAAACTTTCCAGATAAAAACAAAAGCTACGTCCCACCCACATGGTTGACTAAACAATCATGAAAAAGTTGAGTGATTTGTTTTAGCAGTACTATGAGAGTCCAAGCCTTTACGTTTCCAAAGAACCAAATATTCTTTTGTTCCTTAGCTTCTCATCTCCTTGAAATTCTTCTCTTCTAAAATTTTTGCAATCTCATCCCTTTCACACACAATGATGTGCTTATTGAGTCACAAAAATATTATCTTTTCCCTTGATTTTTAACCCTTTTTTGTTTTTTTTTTTAGCCTTGTTTTAGTTCATTTTTATGCTTATATGTGGCAATATTTTCAAATGCATTTATTTTAGTATGTTAGATGAATTTATGACTAAATATTACAAAAACGGCATACGTTTTCTTATCTTTGACGATTGGGCTAGCTTGTTGATGATTTCAAGGACATTGATAGCTTATAATCATACATTTTTTTATCATTTAGCTCCAAATTTGAATTTCCTAATCAATCATTGAAAATTTGTAAGGATTTGGGGTGATCATTCAAATATCTTAGATATGGAAAGAATTTTGGAGCTCTTTATAATGCTTTTATAAAATAGCTTAGAGATATTCATGAGAAGATAAATTTAGAGATATTTGTTGGCTAATTATTAATGATTGTAACTACATGAGAGATCTATGTATCCAAATTCATTATTGGTTGTGTTAGTTTCAAAGAGAATTTATATATAAATAAGAGTTGCTTCTTCATTTTAAAGGAGGACTCTCGGAGCATATATTCAATTTATTATGGAATAGAATACAATCTCTTAATATTTCCTTTCACGTAGATTTCCATTCTCTAGTTTTAGATGTAATATGTTTTGATTTACCTTGTGATTTATAGTTAATTTTCTTCCTTGTTCTTGTGACATTAAGCTCACTCCAAATAGATCATGGAGGTTTTTTATTTCAATTTATATATCTTTTTATCCAATTCAATTTCACAAAAAAACATTATGTTTTGCAATTGAGATTAGTTTCATTTTAAGTAATGATTCATGAAAAGAAGAAGTGCCTAAATTATATGACATATAATTTGGTGACAATACAGTCCTAGTAGAATGATTGATGTTCAAATAAATTATCATTGATAAGAATTATTAATTTTGTGTTTGATTGATCACCCGTGGTGTATTTAATTTTCATAGTTAATATCTATTCATTGAATTATATTATGAAATATATCAGTTAGATTATTGTTGTAGAAGGTTTAGATCTTGAATATTAAGTCTTAAAAATAACCTTATTTTCAGCACCCATGGATATTGTAAAGTATAATTCAGTGATGAATTTGTATTTTGTTTTATTTATTTGATTTGATAAAGTAGAATAAGAATTAAGAATTCTCAATAGATCATACTACACATAATATAATTTAACACGTACCATGTTTGCATTTCACAATTTTACATACTTTGAAATCATGATAAAGTGTAAGAGGATTTATACATATAAATCTCCATACAGTTCTATTTCCAGTTAGTGATATATTCATCCTCACCCAATTTTCCTTCATGGAACTTGTATAAATCATCTAAACCGAAATTTGGTGAAATGTCCAAGTCTTGAATAAATTCAAGAACATAAGCACTATCAAAAATATTTTAAAAGATATTCCATACCCACGTCCTCTTCATTTTTACCTTTATTATAGGTTCCCTTCAAAATCCTTTTGTTCCTTAAATGTGTTAATACAAGGTATCCTTCCTCAAACCTCTTTATTCACCCTTTTCCAACAATTTTTATAACGTTGGCTACTCCACTAAGCTACTACTACACCCATTTGTTCACTTCCTTGATATGATCGAGGAATTTACATATATACTTCTATTGCTTGTTTCACACAATCTTTCCAAATCAGTGGCTCATATTAGTGATCTGCCATTAATAACATGGAAACAACTCCTACCTATGGACTTGGTCACTAAATTGTTCTATTCAAATATGCTTGCACAAAAACTGAATCCCACTACTTTGGTTATTTTCCAATCAAACATATCAACATATTTCCAAGGCTTCTATAAACTACCTTTTCTCTCCCAACAATCTATGGATGATATGAAAAATTGAATTCTAATTTCATGTCAAGTTTCTTCCACAACATCCTCCAAAAATGAAAAATAAATTTGTTTTTCCTACATAAGGTTATATTCTCGGAAAACCATGTAAATGAAAATTTTCTCTCACAATGAAATAACTATGTTCATTGCATCACTAGTTTTTTTATGCACAATGAATTAGGTTCTTTTCAAATATCTGTCAACGACTATGAAGATAAAATAATTACATCATTGGGTTTTTGACAAACCCATTATCACAACGTCCATGTTGATATCTTTCCATACTGCTTTTGGTATTAATAATGGTTGTACAATCCAATAATTTGACTTCTTTACATGGTATGTTGACAAATTTGGTATCTCTCAACCCACTTCTTCACATTCTTTGTAATCCCAAGCTAATAATTGTGCTCTTCAACCAATGCATGGATCTTAGCATTGCCGAATTTCCCACTCATGCCACTATTGTGTAACACTTGGATGACATTTTTTCTACCTTATCCTTTTGGAATACACACTTGTTGATTTCTAAAAAAGATTCCCTCTTGGATAAAGTAGTTGAAGAATTTTTGTCACCTCTCCATAGTTCTTTTCTAGCCTTTCGACCTTCAGAAAAATATACACCAATTTCATAAAATTTATTCATTTCTTCAATCCCTTTCATTTACATTTTCATAACAACCAATAATGTTTTCCTTTTTCTGAATGCATTATGTTAATTGCAAGAATTTACTTCATAAAATCATTGCAATGAGAGCATATGCTCATTAAAATTTTTAGGAATGCACATGTCTTCCAATTTTAATTGTTGTATCCTTTATGTGAATGTGATCCTTTATGTAAAATAAAATGGGCCTGAGGCCAAAATGAGGTTGGGGGGAAGAAAGGGGCTTAAGCCATAAATGAACCTTATTAAACTCAAGTTCCATGGTTACAAAAGGAAAACACTTGGACCTTAGGCCCTAAACATAGATTCTTGGGCTCGGTCACCATGAAAAACACCTTTGAACAACAACACATCCCCTCTCTAAGGCATTTTTGGTATCAAAGTTGTATATCTATGCCATTATAATGTTTTGGGCCACAAAGGATGGGTCATAAAGACTTAACAATGAACTCAAGAGGAAAAAAAGTACTATTACATGTTTTTGAATCTTATTAGGCTTAAAAACATTGAATGCGTCCTTGAAGAATATCATGAGTCCTACATAGGGGTTATTTGGAAGCCTCCGAATGGGATATGATAACCATGACTAGATTTTGTGCACTAAAAAAGTGTGTTGAGGCATAAACATAGTCAAAGGGGAAATAAAAAACCTAAAGCCCTATTTGATCTTTCCTGAGTTCAATCACAATGCAACAAAACCTAAAATCCATGACATGATCCCTCCCCATGGATTATTTAGCATATAAGTTGAATATGGGAAACCTTATTAAGTCTCGAGAATCATGGGTGAGCCTTAGTTGTTTAACCATAGTTGAGGGAGGAAAAGGAGAGTATTTATAGCTAAGAGTTGATTCTTAGGTTCAACCACAATGTATGAGTCTAAACCAACAAATATGACCTTCATATGGGGTCATTCACCTCCAAGTTGGATATCATTACCATGACTAGGTTAGTCACAAACCAAGTATAGGTCTCAATATCTAACCAAGGTCAAGGGAGGACAATAAGAATCTTGTGCCCTAAATGAAACCTCTTAAGCTTGTGCACTATGAAGAACATATACAACCCATGAAGCTTTAGGCTATCTAATTCCATAAACATAACCTTAAACCCCCAAATAGGACCCTTGTATGGTATCTCCAACATATTAAATGAGTGCCATCGTAAAACCACAAAACAAGCCCTAAATATAGATGTGTCTTGGGCCCACACCAGGAATGGATTTCAAGGCCATGGTTAGTCTTTATTAGCATCCAAGTGGGATATAACCACCATGAGTATATTTTTTACTGGGTATCTATTATATTATTTAAACATCTAGCCCCATGCATGATTCCTATGTGTTAAGTGTAGTGGGGCACTAGCCTCCCTATTTAGAAAAAAGTGGGTTTTCTTTTATTCGTTTTTGGTAGTTTTCAGTGTATGATTTTTTGTGTTTTGGTGGTTTTGTGGCATGTGGTTTTTCAACCCATGGTCTTCTAATCCTGGTTAAGGAATTAAAGTTGTAATATAATCTAGTTCAAAAAATTGAGGGTTTTTTATTTCTTTGGATCGATTATATTGTATTTTAAATAATGAAGTTGATTAATGATAAAAAAATTAGAGGTACAACTATAAATATTTTGTTTGTTTTCCTAGTTAAGGGTTTTTAGGGTAAATCTTTTAGTATTTTGTGTCATTATCATTATTTAATTTTCTATTAGAAGGATTTTATGTATGCAATGCTTCTTTTATATGTTTAACTACATTTTATGGAGTGAAAATGGGTCTGAAGGCCTAAACATAGTCAATACGGGAACATGAGGATTATGCCTTAAAAAAACATTCTCAAGCTCAAGCACCATGGTTAGAAGGTGGGGGGTTAATTTGGGTCTTAATCCCTAGACACAACTTCTTAGGCTTGCACACCATGAACAACACTTGTAAACCGCAACACACACACGTACTCTCTCTCTCTCTCTCTCTGTGTGTCTGTCTCTCTGTCTCTCTCTCTCTCTAGGAGGCCTTTGGCATCATAACTGAATATAGATACAAAGGTTTTTTGGACTAAGGATGGGTCATGAGGCCTTGACCATAGTCAAGGAAGGAAAACAAATTGCTTGAGATATTGTTGAATATTCTCATGCTCAAGATATTTGAAGAAATATTTGAACCAACATGCACGTCCTTTGTATGTTTTATTTGTAGGCCTTAGAGTGATATACATGCACCATGATTAGTTTTGTGCATTGAAAAATGGGTGTCAAGGTATACACATGGTCAAGGGAATAAACACGTCCTTAAGTCTTAAATGGACCTTCTCAAGCTCAAGCACTATGACCAACAACTAGAAACCATAATGAAAACCCTTCCTAAGGTGGGATTTGAGTTGAATATACGTACCATTATGAGTATTTGGGAATAATGAATGGGTATTGGGTTCTAAATCATAGTCAAGGGAGAGAAGAAAGAACCTATGCCCCCAAATATGACTTCTTAGACTCAAGTTCCATGGAAGAGTCCTAAAACAACCACATGTAGCCTCTGTAGGGTTTCATTAACGTTTAAGTGGGATATGTATGCCATACCTTGGTTAATTATGAGCCAAGAATGGGTCTCGAGGTCTAACCAAAATAGGGGAGTATAATAAGATCGTTGTTCCCTAAATAAATATTCTTAGACTTAAGTGTCATGAACAATAGATCTGGATATAATGCCATGAATGTGTCCTCAAACCACCCCATGGGGTATCTCTAGCCTATAAAAGAAATACAAGTGCCTTGAATAAACCACAAGATAGGCCCTAAATATGAATACATATTAATCCCGCACTAGGAATGCTTAGGTTTTGTGGCATCCAAGTGGGATATTGATGTCATTAGTAGGTTTTGTGTAGTGCAAATGGGTCTCAAAGCTTAAACATAGTGAAGAGGGGAAGAAGGGGCTTAAGTCCTAAATGAACATTATTAATCTCAAGTTTGATGGTTAGGGAAGGAAAATAATTCAAGCTTATGCCCTTAATGTAGCTTCTTAAGCTCAATCACCATGAACAACAACTGCCAAAAATGTAGTCATTCTCTAAGGGACTTATATCACTAGAGTTGGATATGGATGCCATTAAGAGTTTTTCCACACCAAGAATGGGTCATGGGGTCTTGAACATGGTCAAGAAAGTAACACAAGTGTCTTGGGATATTTTGAATCTTGTTGGGTTCAATATCCTCGAATTGGTCCTCAGATCAACACTTTTGTCCTTAGTAGGATTTTTTATTTTTTATTTATTTATTTTTTCTTTTAAGCCCTATGTTAACCCAAAAACCAATTATTAAGCCCTAAATATTGAATGATCTATATTATTATATTTTTATGTAGGCAAATAGAACCCTTCACGGTCCCATTTTATTATAATTGTATCCTTTGTCTCATATATATATACTAAGAAGACCTAGCCTTAGGATCACCAAATATTGTCTTTTTCTTTGTATTTATTGTATAAGGAGGTTTCCCCTTGAAATGGAATGTAATTGTTGGTTTCTTATCATTTTAAGGCACAAGGATCATAGCATTTGGTATCAGAGCTCTTGATCCCATGGTTTTGCTTCTTCAAAAAGGTCATCGTGGAATTTTCACTATAACTTTTTCGCTGTATAGTTTTAGAAAGTGAAGCCTAGAGATGATTTAGAACACATCCAAAGAAATATCTGGTTCAAGTTTTACGTCCTGGTTCACTATATTTTCAAATATATGGTCTAAGGAAATTAGAGTTTATGAAGGCTCCAAAATTCTATCTTAAACAAGTCAGTTCATAATTTTAACTATACATTTTCTTTTTTATGTAAGGCCTCAAAGCATAAAACTTTGACCACGCTGAGGAAAATTTGTTTTTAATATCTAGTCCATGTTGCAAATATTTTTTTTGCTATATTCTAGGAGATATGCTCCAAGGAACATAGGGTTTTTGTATGCTCTAGAATTTATTCTCAGATGAGTTAATTTGGAATTTGTACTATAATTTTTTATTTTTTATTTTTATTTTTTATTTTTTTGATTTTTTATTTTTATTTTTTTTCCCGCAAGGCTTCATATCGTGAAACTTGAACCATATTAAGAAGAAGTCTGGCAATATTTTGCTACATTGTTCCACTTTTATATGTTTTATATTAGTTTAAGAAAATCAATTTATAACACAGACAATTTTAAAACAAACATAAGCATACAGCTTATTTTCAAGCGCATATTTAATTCTGCATTGGTTAATCATAAAGACTTGGGAATATTTAAGCTCTGGAAGTGGGAGAGGTTCTTGTAAGTTCATAAGAAGCCTTCAGGTCCCCATTTTCAGATCAAAAGGAGATTGAGTTTGATTTGGAGTGTGCACGTGAAACATTAATGGAGGTGAAGAAGAACTTCGCTGAGGCCTCCACCTCAGAAAGCAAGGATTAGCCTGATCAGGAGATGGACCCTTCTATGCTTACAACCTTCCTAGAGATCTGCATGAAGTTTCTACACGATAGCGAGGTTGTGAAGGGGTTACATGAGCTCATAAATAGATGTTCCAGAAACACTCCAACTAAGCCACACATAGTACAAAAGATAGGTAATCATAAAACAAGGATGGGACGGGAGATGAGGCTGACCATGCAGATAGGAGAGTATGAAATGAATCAGGTTATTTTGGACCTGAGATCGGATGCGAACAACCTACCGAAGCAAACTTGGGAACAGATGGGGAGGCCCGCACTACAGTGGTCTCTGATTCAGCTAAGGATGGCAAATCAACAAAATATTATCCCCATGGGGCGGCTGCAAAGGGTGACTATAGATATTGAAGGCGTGAGTGCACTAGCTGACTTTGAAGTAATAGAAATTGTGGATGATAACAACCCCTATCCTGCGCTCCTTGGAATTGATTAGGCTACTGATATGAATGGGGTAATCAACCTAAAGAAGAAAAAGATGATATTTGAGAAGAAATTACTCCACGTGATAGTACCTCTAGATCCTGCTGAAGGATCGCGCTATACTGAATGAATCTGCAATTATGAGAGCAATGACGATATAGACTGTATCTCTAATATAACAACGCCAGACCAAGATTGGGTGAATCCAACGGCAAATGGATGAATTACATGGGATATCGAGAGTTCATGCACCTCAGACTCTGATGAAGAATTAGAGCACTGGCAAAATCAGCTACATGAGGTAACTAAACTGAGCTATAATATGATGACTTGGTCACTACGCTATGTTAGAAAATTATATATTACAGAGCAATGAAACACATAAAATATTGCAGAAATATAAACACAGAATTCACATAAAACAAGAGAGACACAAATATACGTGGTTCACCTAGTTTGGGCTACATCCACGAAGAAACAGATAATCCTTCTTTTATTATATTATCCAGCAAACTGAAGAGATACAACCTACGTCAGATCTGCTGTAACTCCCTCCTCGCTCTCAATCTCCTCTCTCTTCTTCACTCAGAATACAGATATACGTAGACACAATACAATTCCCTCATACATGGTGAGGGGTTGCATTCTAGGGCAAAAAACCCTAAATTACACATAACTTCTACCATCAGATCATCTGCCTAATGAACGACCTAGATTTACTAGAAATTACTAGACTTTTACAAGGCAATTTTACATCTATTTTTAGCTCCGGAGGTGTTGCCCCCAAACCCCCGGTGGCCCCTGGACCCCCGCAGCCGAGGGGGATCACCCCCCCGCATGGAGGGGTGTACAATCTTCCTAGGGTATACATTCGGATGAAACCTTTGAATCTAGAAGATAATCAAGCTCCACACCCAACACATTGTGTGTTGTCAAAGGTTAGAAATTTTCCACTTATGATGGGATGAATTATTTAGATATATTTTTGGATACATTTGAAAGGGAGGTACCAAAAAAGCAATGCTTCTAGGCATTGGACTGGGCACTGCGCACTACAGCCGCAAGATGGTGGGGTACGCACAAGGGAAGCTTTGATGATTGGCGCAAATGTAGAAGGATGATGAGAACATGCTTTAGGAAGTTGAAGGTACAAATTATAGAACAATATGATGGGTAAGATGATCCATAGCCACACTTGGCCAAATGGGCTTAGGCTTATGGAGAGAAGCCCCAGCTTGAATGGGTGCACTTGTTCTATCACACCTTGGATGCTATCCCGATGAACTGGTACGTAGAAACAAAGCTCTACCATGGTACAGGTGAATGGGATATTTTGCACAAAGGATTCATAATGAAATTCATCTTTGAAGACGGGTTTGACTATATTGACGAGGCACTACAAGAGGTGAAATCAACAATCTTTAGAATACCACAGGATCCTTTAGACCTGATTCAACCTGAGTGGGCTACTTAGCTGAGTCACATGCTTGAATGCTATAATGTAACCACCCAAGAAGAGGATGAGGATTCGAGAAAGATTAACCTCCCTGAAACAGAAGGTCACCGTGAGGTTGAAGGACCAGGGGTTAAGAATCATGATATAACTGCGTCGCTGAAAACAAAATAGGTAAACATTGGTACAGAGGAAGAGCCCAAATTCATGAAGATTGGAGACTACTGGGATGGCACGATAGTGGATAAGGTTGCTGAATTGCTCCACGAATACCATGATTTATTCCCTACCAAGTTTACGGATCTAAAAGGGATAATCGGGGACCTAGGTGTTACGAAGATCACATTGAAGCCTGACGTGAAGCCGGTTAAGAAAAGACCTTACGATCTCAATCCAACGTATAAGGAGAAGGTTCACTTAGAGCTAGACAAGATGCTCATGGCATGCATCATTGAGCCTATGGAAGAATCTGATTGGGTAAGCCCAATGGTGGTACAGGAGAAGAAGCAAAAAAATGAAATAAGGATATGCATGGAACTTAGAAAGATGAATGACACTTGCGTACGTGATCCTTTCCTGACTCCATTCACGGATGAAGTGTTGGAAAATGTAGGTAGCGAGGAAGCATATTGCTTCACTGATGGGTTCTCGGGGTACCACCAGATCAAAATCGCATTGGAGGATAGGAGCAAGACAACCTTTGCGACTGAGTGGGGTTATTTTCAGTACACTGTAATGCCGTTTGGATTGAATAATGCACCTACTATTTTCTCCCGCGTAATCATTGTTGCATTCAAGGAGTTTATTCATAAGTTCCTGGAAGTATACTTTGATGATTGGACTATGTTTGGGCTGGTGAAACACTATGTAGAAAGCTTGCGCCTGACACTGGATACCTATCAAAGAAACCAGATCACGCTCAATCTGAAGAAATACCTGCTCTGTGTTCCTTTTGGGACCTTGCTGGGTCATGAGGTTTACGGACAGGGACTAATGGTAGATCCAACGAAGATTGCAGTGATACTAAATTTGGAAGTGCCAAGGAGTGTGAAACAGTTGCGTGCTACCCTAGGACATACAAGATATTACATAAAGTTTATCAAAGGCTATGCCCAGATCACCGCACTTATGGAGAAATTGTTAAAGAAGGATGTCACATTTTGTTGGAACGAGGACTGTAAGAAGAGCTTGGATGTATTGAAAGAAAATATGGTCACGACGCTGATTTTAGTCTTTCTGGATTGGAAGAATGAGTTTCATGCACATGTCGACATGTCATGTATAACGCTGGGAGCAGTACTAACACAGACTGGTGGAGGAGACTTGGACCATCCTATAGAGTTCGTAAGCAGAAGGTTATCCAAGGCGAGAAGAACTATTCCACCACCGAGTGCGAAGGGTTAGCCATGATATGCGTGCTGCAGAAGTTTAGACACTACTTGTTGGGAGGCCAATTTAAGATGTATATGGATAACTTTGTGTTGAAGTACCTGGTCAATAAGTCTGTGTTGGGGGGGAGAATCTGCAGATGGCTATTATTTTTCCAGGAATATGGTTTTGAGGTAATTGTGAATGCAGGACCAGACCATTTGTCGCGCATCGAAACAAGGGAAGAGCCCACTAATTTGGAGGAGGGATTTCTTGACACGCAGCTATTTGCAGTACGCATCGTGGATGGCCATTTTGAGGATATCATACACTTCCTAATGACAGGAACTGCCCCGAAAAGCTACATCGTCCAAAAAAATAAGGAGTTAGTGGTGTGAACTGAATTTCTTTTTGTCCTTGTTGGGCATCTATACAAAATGGGGTCCGATGAGATATTGCGATAGTATGTACTAGAGTTTGAAAGAAGCAACATCCTCACGGACGCTCATGGGGATGCTGCAGGAGGACATTAAGCAGAGAGAGCAATCACGCAGAAGATTCTACGCACAGGGTTGTGGTGGCCAACCCTCCATCGGGACTCAAAAGCATAATGCAAGGTGTGTGATGTGTGTCAAAGGACTGGCAGGCCATCGTGGAGGGATGAGATGCCTTTGAATCCACAGATGACATTGCAACCCTTTGCGAAATGGGCGATAGATTTTCTGGGATGCATTCAACCCAAAGATAGATTTTTCCAAAATGGTGGATGCAGTATAGGGTTTATAAATGTACCAACATTTAATTTGTCAATTCGAAAAGTTCTGAACTTTGAGACACAACACTGGAAACACCAGAGAAATCCCTTCACAACCTGCAAAAAAAATTCTAGTCTATCTTGCGTATTAATCTCATCAATAAATGATATCCTGCACTAAAAGAGAATTTTAGAAAAAATCAATCCAAATAATTAAAATCATGCGGGAAATAAAAGAAATCAATGCGAAAGGAAATTCAAAAAGGAAATCATAACTGGAAATCAAACAATGTCGACATAATATCGAGAGACTATAACTGCTGGAAGGAATTCAAAAGCAAATCAAAATCATTCCTCTTGCACTACTTCTACCTTCACTAATTATGCTTGTACTAATTCTGTGTAAAGTTAACTTGAAATAATCGGCATGTAAATCTACTCTGTAAATAACTTGTGAAAGAAATTAAATTAAGATGAATCTTGCATTCCTTGTCCCTGAAAATAAATCATTGAGAGTTGTCGAGAAGTTAAAGGGAAACTACAATACCAATTAAACACTATCATAGTGCAATTTCCCTTTTAATCATGTTGGCTTTGCATCATAAGAATCACAACTTTAGATAATATAAACTTATATGTGATTGCTGCTTAATGATGCACGAGTTAATGATCAAACTATTTCACTATTTAATAATTATTTAAATGCATAACATGAAACTAATCAAAGCACAACCCTATTGATTTTAAACCAAAGAAAAGGATTCTGATTGCATACTAAAACCTGTAGAGGCAGAGTGTTATAGCATCAGTTGATCTTTTAAATTCAAATGTTTTGGCAATCTTTATTCGATATAAAGAAAGATTTCTAATTCGAGAACAATTTCTAAAGCAGAAAACTAGATCAACCCTGTAGTCGAAAGGAAAACATTGCAACAAATTTAATAGTACCAATTTGAAGAAGGAAATAGTTAAATATTTCACACAGCAAATAATAATATAGATGCTATTTAATCTAAAATATGTAGAGCAGTGTCGAGCTGGTCTAGTGGCCAACCCAACCAGCGCACACCCTCTATTAATGACCTAGTTCACACAGAATGTAAAGTCATTAGATGAAATAAATAATTAAACAGAACGTGCTGGGAAATTTCTTCAATTGATTACTGAAAACAATGTTTACATTATGTAGACATCACTTAACTCCAGCAAGACGAGAGGAGCGATCCACAAGTGATAAATTCTTGACGCTACATTGGGACCAACTCCTCCCTTATGTGTTCCTTCAGTCCCTAGCTGGATTGATTTCCTTTCTTACTATCTAATTAATTGAAATCTTAAGTTAACTCCTTGCCACTCCAGGCAGTCTATTATATATGAATTAGATTACAATTTGGGCTTTTAATTAGCCGATTAGCAGATCTCAACAATTTTCCATGAATAAAGTTGGTTTGCAACTGAATGTCAAAGTAAGGATGATTTTGGTGAACCGTTGCTCTTTTCCTGGAATGGTGATGTTTCCGGACTTTATGTAGGATGGATGCAACACTGTCTCATCAAAACTTGGCGTAGCCATAGAAGAAGAATTATTTAGCATGAAGTTTGAAACCATTATACATAATTGCCAAAATGCTATGTGCAAAGTGATCCGCTTTTGATCCAGGATAATCATGCATTTGGGTAGAGAATTTAAAGCTCACCACGTAATCTGGATGAATATGAGTATTCAAGTGTGTGGTCCAATAAAATGTATGTGTTGTAAGCCATTTCCAATATGACTTGAATAATGATTGAATTAGACACAACTCCTTGCAGTAATCTCGTGTAGAATTTCGGCATCTGAAATCTCATCTGATACCACTCAGTATTATCGATCTCTCAATCACTAGACAAATACGTTCGATCCAATCCTAAAACTTGCTAGTCTTCATTCGTTAAGAAACATTGTGCATTAGCTGGCACATCACTGGTGATGATAGCTTTCCTACCTTTTCCATCCATAGTATATGGGCTCAACAATGAAGCATATTTTTGAATAACCTCTCCTATCCAAGACAAGATCATCAGCTCACTGGAGGCACTCTGTAACATATTAGGTGTACTTTCTAGCGCCTTACCAAAACTCAAACTGTTGGAAACTTCACCACCTTTGGCCGTAGCAGCATCTTCTTCACACTTATCACTTGGATCGACCTCAGGCTGAAGGAAGGCAATGCTAGGGTAACCATAAACCATGCTTAGCGAAGTAGCTAGCCCTACTGGGCTAGGAGAGGGCTCTCTCTATAAGGATCTCAGCCAAGATGACTGGATCAAGAAAATGATATTAGGCTAGGTATAGTAGCACAAGGTTTGATATTATTTTGAAGGATTTTGTTGGATCGGGAGGAGCCAAACAGTTAGGGCAAGGAAATTAGGTCAAAATTGTAGGGTTCTTGATGGGGCAAGGTAGGCACAAGGCTTAGCACTTTAGGGTTTGATGGGTGAGGTGATTCAAGACAGGTGAGGAGCTAGAAAGATCATGTAAGCAACATGGATTCTTTCTAAACTAAAGAAAAAATAGACTGTGAATATTTTCCCAAAACAGAGCATAAATATTATGGGTTCTGCCCATCAACTTGAAAACATCCACTTAAAAGAAATGAAATGATTGATTAAGTACAATTTTTTTTTTAACATATGATCACAATAGAGAAAACTGAATTGAACATCATACCACATGGATCCCAAAGAAATAGTTGCAACTTGTCATTAATCTCCTCCTAAAAACTAATACAAAATGATGTCTACTCAAAGCATAAGAATCCAAATCAGTCCAACCCTTTACAATGAGAAAGAAGAACAAGATATAGATATAAATTCAACCTCCTGCCATCCTTAGGGGTCAAATCCCTAAGATGAGGAACTAATCCATCAAAAACTGAACAAGAAACTGGAATCTAGGCAACCTAACAACTTGCCTCTAAAAGGGAGGAAACTGATTCATTTTTCCTCAAGATAACTTTTGGTCTAATGAATCTACCTTCCAGTAACTGATATATGTCCTATTTATAGTGCTAGTCACCATTTACATCAGTAATAACATCATCCATGAGAAAAAACCCTAAATTACAGTAATTGCACAGCGAAGTGAAAATTCAGCATAAAATTGTCCTATGCGCAACGCCCAAGCTCTATGAATAGCACTTTTTACAGGACCATTTTGGAGGCCTTCCCGATGTCCAAATTGAGCTCATGATTTCTCATTAGAAATAATGTCTTGTATAATTTCCAAATATCCCTTTAGTTTCCCATTTGGAGTTGATTTGACCCCTCAAAACTGATTCTCCCAAGATTGCCTTTGTGCGCAGCGCCATGGGTAAAAAGGTCATTTTTTTGGGTTCTTTTTGACCTTTTGGATGACTAGTTTTGCTCCAAATGCTTAGAAAATGCACAAGGTGCATGCAATCATCATTGTGAATCCAAAAATTCCAACCATATCTTGTTTGGATTCCCCTAGGAAAAGCGCAACGCCACTGCAAAATTGTAAAATTCTTCAAAAAGGCAAAAATTCTCAAAACTTACTCAAAATTTGTGGAGAACACCACCATCAAGTGTTTGGGTTAGCCAAGGAAGATTCAACAATAAACCTAAGCCTATAACCCTCCTTTTTACCTTTGTGTGCTTTTTTTATCCTTGTCTTCATTTTCTTGACTCTTATGTTGCAAATCTTGCTCTAGTCCCTGTAATGATGAGCCATGTGCCTAATGATTTGATTGTCCCTGTTGGACCTTTGCAGTAGCTTCTCCAAATGAAAATTGACCCTATCAATCCATGTTTCCTTATCCTCAATCTCTTTTTCAAGCCTTTGTTTTGTAGTCAAGGTGGTTGGGGTTTCTTCCTCTTGCATTACTAATTTTCCTTTGTCACCTTGCCTCTTTGCTTTTAGAAGTTCTAGCTCCATGAGGACGTGTTTGTCACTTAGCTGCTTGTTCTCTTGCTCAAAGTATGAAATGACATACTTAGCTCTTGCCAAGTTGTCCATCAGTGCTTGGATCTGTGCATATTTCCCCTTATGGTTATATTTTCATTTGTTGCCTCATCTTGAGCCTCCAAGTCGACTATCTCAATGCCATGATGAATGTGTGGCTATTCTGATCCATCAAATCAACTTCCCTTTCCTCTTCCTCAATGAGGCTTTCTTCCAACATATTTTCTTTCCCTTTATGCACTTCTTGCACCTGTTGTATCTATTGTGTTGATAAATAAGGCAAAGCCCCTTCCACAGTTTGTGGAGCAAGCATTTGCATATGAGCTAATGAAGAAGGCAAGGCCCCTTCCAGATCAAGTGGAGTAAACACTTGCCTATCCATTGCAAACAACTTTATTTCTCCTCTTTGATATGTTTTTTTGGTTTCTAGCTTCTCAACAACTTTAGTCTCTTTAGACTTCTCACTTTTCTTTACTTTGGCATTGCTGGAAGGCCTTTCTGCTTCTAGGGGCACCGGTGGAGGAATCTAAGGACCATTGAAGATGTCATTGGAAATAAATGTATCCCAGGAGATGTTCAGGAGGTTGAAATGACGTAGCACAATCATCTTAATCAAGGAATAGTGATAAATAATATTCATTTGCTAGGGGTGTGGCTTTTTTTGTACAATGTAGGCCATCTTCTCAATGCTCCTGAATAAGAAATATGGGATGTTCATCATTTTCACTCTTGTGAAGTGCATAAGAAGCCTAATATGATAGGTGTACAACCTGGAAAATATGCCCTCACATGTAAAATACTTCATAATGATCCTCATCATAGGGGCATACTTGTCGTCAATGAACCTAAAAGGAAAGGTCCTCTTCTTTTCATTCTTGTACCTGGGTTTAATGTATGTCTCATAGTAGTGCTCATCAAAATCTTGTACTTTATACCATTTTCCCCCCACATTCGGAATCCTTGTAGCATTAGAAACGATGGAGGATGAAACTGTAAATGTCACCTCGACAAGAGTTACCTTGTTATCACGGAGATTGGCTACAAAAATCCTGGTCAGCTCAGGATGGTGTTGAACTCTTTGTACTTTCTCACAAAACTCATAGCACCCTAGATGCCTGAAATAAGAGACAATTATATGAGAAGCATGTAACTCTTTGATGTTTGATGGTTCCTCTATGATAATTCTGCCTCCCTTATGTGGTTTTATCTAATGTTGAGGTTAAACTCCCATGCTTTCATTGCCACTGTTTTCCTCCTCCCCATAATATTTATCATCTTTATCCATGTCTTTTTAATTTTAAACATTAGAAACACTAGAGAAGGTAATCAATAAGTGAGTTATGGTGAATAAGATAGGGGAAGGGGATAGGAGTTTGTGCAATATAGGATGAGATATGTATGATGTGAGAGTGAGAAGGAGGATATTTTTTGGTAGGGATTGTTTAGTAAATAGGGGTTTAAGGATTTTGTTTTGGGGATTAGGGTATAGGGGGATAGGTGTAGGGATTTTGAGTGGGGGATTAGGGTATAGGGGATAGGTGTATGAATTTTGTTTGGGGGATTAGGATATAGGGGATATATGCAGGAATTTGACAACAGAATGTGGCATAAGGGATATGGTAAGTAGGGAGGGTTTTTAGACAACCTAGGGTTTTAAAATTTAAATAGCAAACAAACTTCAAAATCGTGAAATGAGTATTAGGAGGATGGCTCGAGGAGTGTACTTACTTGCTTAGGGGGTCTAGGTAGCAAAAGAGCAATTTAGATGGTTGTTAGGGTAGTCTTGGTGTTTTCTAGCCCTATGCACAATGCCCTGTACAAGTGCGCAACACCATGAAAAAATGCACTGGCACACAAGCTCTATGCGCAATGCTTTGTTTGTATGCGAAACACTCCCCGCTCTATGCACATCACCTCTAATATTTGCCTTGTGCGCAACGCTCCCTGCTCTATGCTTAATGCCTCCACTTTGCTTAGCCATCATTTTGCTTCCTTCTCTCCTTCAACTCTCTTCTCTCTCTTTGTCAAATGAATATGATGAATTTTGAAATCTTATATAGAAGGTGATTTTGCTTTTTCCTTAGAAAAAACCCACTTTATAATGTTTTTTGGAACTTTTACTTTGTCTTCAAATCTCTATTTGATGCTTTTCTTTCTTTGTTTCTTTTCAGGTGAATGATGCTTTGATTGAACTGATTTATTCAATGGCTTCATTTTCTTGTAGTAAGGAGAAATTCTTGGACAACTTATGGGAACACTTATTACATGAAATGATTTGAATTGCATAAAAAAAATATGAATCAACTAAAATACTCTGTTTTCATCTCAAAAACATGTTTTTGAGATGAAAATTACATCATTCAAATAAGATCTTTGTACAATAACCATGACATACTACCAACCACTGTTTGGTTATTGGTCTTCCTCATACCTTTGTTGCCCTTTATTTACACTTGAAACTATGCTTTTGACCTTGGAAATGGACCATAAGACCTAATGAAAAGACCTTGGAAATGAACCCCGAGACCTAATGGAAACATAACTGCATTGACTCTAAAAATAACATAACTAAAACCATAACTGAATGCAACATGGAGTGGGTTAGCAAATGTACCTCATGAGGAAAAATTTGATTTTCTAAGAAGAAGACAACCATCGGTGGACCATTTTGGCATGACCTAGTGGAATGATAAAAAATTCAGTATGAGACACCTAAAATGAAAATGCAAAGGGCATATTTGATCCCTAATGGAAGCATGCATATACTGACACTAAAATTGGCCTTATTGGGGATGGTA
>APFE031456291.1:1844-14642 GCA_000404065.3 Pinus taeda
ACAGAGCGTACAAGTACGCAGGTACAATGAGTTTGGGATGCGTACACGCAGGCAAGGTAGAGAGAACCTGCGTACCCAGAGATAAACATGTTTTTAGTGACTTTCTCTCTTTTTTAAAGTTTGACATGAAGAGCAGATGTATTAGGCTTGACAAGGAGGATAATATGACTATTGATGGAGCCATATTAACTGCAGATAGTCATGGTGACAAATTTTAGTGTAACACTCCAACTCATCCATCAAGGGTGAAATTGGAAATATGCTAGAGGACTTCAAAAGTAAGATGTTGAAAACCCTTGCCTTACAATTGGATACCATGAATATCAGAAGAAATCAAGAGGAAGCAGAGAGAGCCCTGACCATCTTCTGTCCTAGGTGCACTAGAAGGCATCCTAGGAATGAATGCCCATTAAATTGTATCGAGATTTGCTTAGTCTATGAAGAAAACCACTCCAAAGACACGTGACCTTCCTTTCCTAGACTCAAAGTTGTATACCAAGGAGATGAAGGGGTCACTGAGTAGCTTTACTACATTAACCAAAGGAGACCTCCTAGGTCTAGACCATACCAGCAGGGTATGCAAGGATAATCCCGTGCATATGACAGACCCAACCAAAACATAGCTACACCTTCTTGGGGGGGGCCTGCCAATCCTTCCTGGTCTACACCCCCTCCTTGGTCCTATGCATCTCAATATCATTCCCAACGACCCAACCAGTCATTTCAACCTTACAATCAACCACAACATCAGTGGAATACCCCACCCAAGGGGTGGAGGCTCCAATTCAACAATGTTCCAACTCTATTTCCTCCATCACCTACCCAACCACAACTCCTGTGCTTTTCTCCACCTAGGCAACCTCAAATGCCTAGCCAGCTAGATCCAAAACCAAAGAATAGGCATGCCCAACAAACATATAGTGGAGAGACATCACATCCAACTTATGTTGTTGAAATTTAGGAGATCAAATTGAGATCTGGGAGAATTCTCCCAGATAACCAACCTCCCTCTTCACATAAGGAGGTTGAGTAAAAAATAGAGGAAAGCAACCTTAAAGAAAATCCACCCTTTCCTCAAGTATTAGCCCAACCACACTAGGCTACCCCAGAAGAAACTGAACTTATGGGAGAATTGGAAAACCTATGTGTAAAGATTCCCCTTCTCCAAGCAATCAAAGATGTGCCTATTTACAATAAATTGATTAAGGAGAAGTTCTTTAAGCATCCAGGAAGATGAAAAATGGATTCCCCTACCATTAATGTCATTGGGCAGTTATCTGACTTAATGCTAGGGCAGGCAATATGTCCAAAATAATTAGATCCTAGAAGCCCTATAGTCGATGTCCACATCAATGGCACCATTGTCCCACACACTTTGATTGATCTTGGGGCTGCCTTTAATGTGATGACCAAGGACACCATGCTCAAGTTTAACCTCCAAGGGTCATTAAGGAAGACCACAATAGTGCTGCAACTTGCAGACTGTTCCATAGTCACCCCTGAGGGAATTTTGGAGGATGTGATGGTCTCCATTGATTCTTGGGAGTACCTAGTAGATTTCCTAGTTCTCCAACCAAAGACTAAGCTTATCGGTTACCCTCTCATCCTTGGGAGGCCATGGTTAGACACAGTTGATGCCTACATTAGTTACAGAGCTGGGAATATGAGGATCAAGAATGGACATATGTCCAAACAATTAGTCCTTTACCCTCCTGCTCAACCCTCCTTAGAATAGGACTTACCTTTATGGTTGGAGGAGGAGGAATATGTTGAGCTTTATTAGGCCAAACTGTATACTTTGGAAGCCATCATAGGAGGAGGACAACAAGACGAGGATGATTTAATTGAACACCTGCTCCAGAGTCCAACTCGTAGGTCATTACCCCTAGAAGAAGAAGTAAAAGAAATATTGATCAATCATCAAATTGACTTATTCCTGGCCAATTCCAACCCACTCCAAGTCAAAACCATAGAATTTGGGTCAAAGAAAACCTTGAAGATTAATCCATCTCTCTCTACATTAGAGGAGGAACAACTATGCAACTTATTGAGGGAGAACCTATAAGCCTTTGATTGGAACTACAAGGAAATGAAGGGAGTACACCCCTCGATGTGTACTCACCACATATACATCAAGGAAGGTTGCAAGCCAGTAAACAAACCCCAAAGGAGGATGAATCTAGTCGTCAAAGACATTGTCAAGGAAGAACTACATAAATTGTTAGATGCAGGGTTCATTTACCCTATCTCTGACAGTGAGTGGGTCTCCCATTTGGTGTTAGTTCCTAAGAAGAATGGGAATTGGAGGATTTGTGTCAACTATAGGGAGCTGAAAAAAGCCACCAAGAAGGATCATTTTCCCTTACCCTTCATTGACCAAGTGTTAGATGGCTTGGCAAGTAAAATGTTATTTTCTTTCCTACATGGATTCAGTGGGTACAACCAGATCCAAATCTACCAAAAAGATGAGGATAAGACCACTTTCACCTATCCTTGGGGTACTTTTTCCTATAGAGTCTTTCCTTTTGGCCTGTGAAATGTGGTTGCCACTTTCTAGAGAGCAGTCCTAAGTATTTTTGTTGAATTAGTTCATGACGCTATGGAGATCTACATGGATGATTTTACACCTTATGGCTGTGATTTCCAAGAGGCCCTGACTAACTTAGGAAAAGTATTATGCAAATGCATTGAGATGAACCTGTCCCTCAGTCCAAAAAAATGTGAATTCTTAATGATTGAAGGGGCTATGCTAGGTTTCTCAATATTTCAGCAAAGACTACAAGTGGACCTAAACAAAGTAGCGATCATTCAAAGGGTCCCTCCTCCACAAAAGCAGAGAGATGTTAGGAGTTTCTTAGGGCTAGCTATATATTACAAAAGATTCATAAAAGACTTTAGCAAGCTAGCCTCTCCTTTGTTTGGATTATTAGACAAAGATTCTGAATTTATATGGTTAAAGAGCTGCTAAGAGGCCTTGGGCATTTCAAATGATAGGGTAGCCACTACACCAATCCTTAGAGGCCCAAACTAGACCCTCCCTTTTCACATTCATGTTGATGCCTCACATAGAGCCATAGGAGTAGCCTTAGGACAGATAGAAGAGAAATTGCAATGTGCCATCTACTTTACCAGTAAAAACTTGTCAAAGGTTGAACTAAACTATATTGTGATAGAAAAAAAAACTCCTAGCTGTTGTGCATTCATTGAACAAGTTTATGCATTACATTACAAGATATTAGACATTTGTGCATACTAATCATGATGCAATTAAATACTTAATGAACAAACTAGATGTAAATGCTATAATCATCAGATGGTTACTTTTATTGCAGCAGTTTTTATTTAACTATTGTTGATAAGCCTGGTAAAGAAAACGTTGTTGTTGAATTTTTGTTTAGAATGAATCTGCTTGCAGGTGAAGAAGGAATGGTGGATGATCAGTTCCTAGATGAGAATTTGTTTTCTATTTCAGTGCTCTTCCCATGGTTTACTGATATGGAAAACTATCTGGTGTCAACATAGTTCCCACCAAACCCGCCCTCCAGAGAAAAAAGCAATATACTCAAGAAAAGTTCCCCCTACACATGGATTGGGGAAATCTGTTAAAACTTGGCCCGAATCAAATATTGAGAAGATGTGTAAGTGAATAAGAGATATTTTACACCCTTCTGACCTGTCATGATGGGCCTTGTCGAGGTCACTTTGCAGCAAAAAGGACAACATTCAAGGTGTTGCAAGAAGGCTATTATAGGCCTACTCTTCATCGGGATGTCAGGAAGTATGTTAGTCAGATTGATCAATGCCAAATGATGGGAAGGTCGACTCCAAGGGATGAAATTCCCCTACAGCCTCAAGTGACTTTCGAGCAATTTGACAAGTGGGGCATTGACTTCATTGGGCTTATCAACCCTCCTTCAAAGCAAAAACAACACATCATTGTGTGCACTGATTATCTGACTAAGTGGGCAGAAACCAAAGCAATCAAGGAAACAATAGAAGAAAAGGTGGTTGAGTTCCTAAGGGAGAACATATTTTACAAATTTGGGTACCCTACAGAACTAGTCATAGGCCAAGGCAGCGAGTTTACCTCCAGCATGAGCAAAGAACTGCTCAGGTATCACAAGATCAAACATAGGACCTCAAATACTTATAATCCACAAGCTAATGGGCAAGTGGAGGTGACCAACAAAGCATTGAAGAACAACCTGACCAAGGTAGTGAACAACAATAGAAAGGATTGGGCTAAGAGACTAGTTGTGGCCACCTGGGCCTATAATACAACATGGAAAACCACCACTGGATTCACACCCTATGAGCTGGTCTATGGAAAAAAGGCTTTGTTGTCCATTGAATTTGAATATAAAACATTGAGGATGGTAGCCAAACTAGATCTAGATCTCATTCACACACAAAAAACAAGGTTGTTCCATTTAAAGGGCCTAGATGAATTCAGAATGTAGGCCCTCCTTCATACATAGATAGTTCAACTTCAGAGGAAGATCTGGCATGACAAGAACATTAAGGAGAAGTTATTTCAAGAAGGAGGCTAGGCCTTATTATATGATTCAAGCTAAAAATACTTCAAGGGAATGCTAAGAAGAAGATGGCTTGGACCATATGTGGTGGAAAGATGCCATGACAATGGTTCGGTGCGAATCAGGACTATAGATGAGGAAGCCATTCCATTTCTAGTTAATGGACACAAATTGAAATTATATAAGAGGCCTTCATCTAAACAAGATTTCATTGACAGCATCAATAAGACAGTGATGATGGTGGAGCAAGTTTCAGCTCCTCCCTCATCAAGTCATTGAAAAAGAAAGAAAAAACAGAATAAGGATTTAGGTGAAAACCTTCATTAGGCACCTGAGTCCCATATTTGGGTTGAAAGCCTCCATGAGGTGGCCTAAGGATGAGAAAAAAAAAAGGAAAAAAAAAAGAACATCCCTGGGTGAAAACCTTCCTTGAGGCACCTAGGGAAAATACCAAGGGTGAAAACCTCGATGAGGTAGCCTGGGTGTTTTAAAAAAAAATAATATATAATAATAAAAGAAAAAAAACATAATTGTTGTTTGCAGGAGGATGAGAAAGACAATCAAGGAGCAAGGAGAAGATCTAAAGGGGGCCCTTCCTCACATATGTTCATCTCCCCCACTCCTTACCATGCATCCCTCCACAAATTCCATTATTTTTTCACCTCACTACTTCACTTCAGGAGAATATTATGTTCTCAACAACATCACCTCATCCATTACCATCATCCCCACCTTCACACACACTCCTACTCCCTCTGTATAGCAGCAGCAACATCAGATCTGCTGTCAAGAAATCATCAATAGACAACAGTGGAGGAATAAGAATGACCATCAGCGGCACCTCTAATATTTGTAGCATGGTATTAAGGCCACAACTAAGTATCCTACTCACTCACTCATCTGCATCATGTGATCAAGAGTTGTAAAGGTTAAGAGGTAGTTGGTTTGTGAGTAAAAAGGTGGCCAATGTCCTTGAAAAAAGTTATACCCTTCAATGAATTAACAATAGGGTATGGCATCAAAATCATATATGATGTTAGTCCTTCTGTTAGTAAGGAGGATACAAAACAAGAAAAAGCAGATACAGAGCTAGATGGGGAGGAGATGGATACAGAAGAAACTAATACAAAGGGACATGATGAAGGAGAACACAAAGAAACATGATGCTGAAACAGAAGAGAAAGGAGGAATTAAAAAAAGAGCAGCAAGAAACAAAAGAGCTAAGTGGCCTCAAGGATAGAGAAGTAGCTGAAAAATCAAACCCCATGGCCCGAATTAGCATCTAATTGCAAGTAATCATCAGCGAACACTTAGATATATTGTTGTCCTAGGGCAAGCAAGTACACATTATGATGATATGATTAGGCTACTAAAGGAATGATAATATACATGCCTGATAAAATAGATAACACGCTATCATATAGCTTGAAAATCAAAGAATATCAGTGGGAAGAAGAAGAAAGGCAGGCATACTGCTCTAAACAAAAAGAAAATACCACGACAAAAGAATGAGATGTTAGAGAGGCAACGAGAGCCACTAAGTTGCTCAAAGGATGAGCAACACTTTCAGCAAGGGGGTGATGATGAGTCTCATCATTGAGTGATTACATGAGCCTTAATTAGCCTTAATTCACCTCCTAGATTAGTCAAACCAACTATTCTCACAACCTATTGCATACTTTTGATTATATTTTGCTTATGAGATGAGTTAGAGTTGGATATTTTTCTTTGTGGTCTAATGTGCATGTAATGAAGGAATAAAAGGTAAAAGCAAGGAACTATGGTAAAAGACCTTGGTAAAAACTCAAATGGGACAAGGAAGAGGAATTACAGGAGGTAAATCATCCTCATTTACTGCCCATCCATTCGAATATCCCTCCATCAGTTGAAAGTACAAACAACCAAATCTGAAGTACTAAAAGACAACTAAGCAAATGGAAGTACAAGCAGCCTCCCTACTAGAAGGCAACCAAGCTAGTAAAAGCGAAAGGACAAGTTAACATTAAGTTGGGCATTGTACCTCCCTAATTTTAAGGGAAGTCATTGAGACTTCAGATGTATAAATAGAGAGGCTTAGGACCTCAATTTTTTAGTCAGTTAGTTAGTCAGCTAGGCAGTCACCAGTCAATCAGTTAGCAAGTATTTAGAATTTTTGTCCAGTTGCAAACTTGTAACAATTATGATGTAATATAGTTTTTGATTTATAATGAAGATGAGTTTTGATTTGAGCCATTACTAAGTTAACTTAGAGGGTTGAAGCTCTTGGGTTAGGGCCAAACCCTAGCAACCAAAGCTCCTCTTTCTTGTTTTGTATTCTAGCATAGAATCCTGCTTTCTATTCAATAACTTAAGCAGTTCACTTCCATTACAGCAGTAGCATAGATGCATGGTTTGATTGTTAATTTGGTTAAATAGGTGCATTTTCATCACAGCGGTTCAGCATAGATTCATAGCTTTCCTACTCATTGGCTTAAGTAGTTTCTTATTTCTTGTTCATTTGCTTGAATAGTTGCAGTCCATTACAACAGGGTAGAATAGAGTAGTTGTGTTTCAGTTTGTTCCATTTATGCTTTCATTTAATCAGTAGGCTGGCAAGGAAAAAATCCATCAGAATGCTCAAAGGTGTCTCAGCCTCACCTCCTCCCTTTGGGACCATGATATGAGGAAGAAACCCTGCAGCAACCCCAAAAACATAGGGTTTTGGTTTTCATAGGGTTTATCATTTAATGCAGTCATGTGGTTCATCATATCGTTGCTTGGTTTGTTTCATGATCATTCACTCATCTCCTGGTTATCTGTCCCTTCACCCTTTGCCTAAGACCTCACTCATACTATCATTCTCCTTCGACCTAAAATGTTTGTGAGGGAGCTGATAATTCATGTTTAAATGATTTTACCAGTAAAATGGCTTTCACAAGCCAAATCGTCCAATCAACATTCAAATCCACTTTTTGTGTTTGACTTTTTTCCTTTAAATCCCCACTGTCAATCTACCTTGTGCGATCTGATGGCTGTCGCGCACCCTCTCACTAACCTACTGTTGCTAGGAAAACTAGTGTCCATTCAGAGCTGCTAGTCCCACTAAGATGGGTAGCTATCTTAGAAACAAACAAACTAAAGTTACTTGTGTCTTCCTTTATGAGAGATAGATGAGAGAGAAGCAAAGAGTACCAAACTCAATCTTTCACTTGGCTCCTTGCTTGTTTCCTCCCTCCTTTGACAGAGCTTCGCCACTCTTTCCTCACTTGTCCCACTTTAAAGAACACCTGTAGAGTCAAAGAAACATAATACCATCAAATCATAGAGATCTATAACCATAAACAATATAGGATCAGATGTATATTAACCATACAAATGCATACACCAATACAAGATTTAGAAATATACAAGAATATGGAGGAAAAACCAAATAGGTTTATTGATAAAAGTAGTAGAAGAGAGGATCACAACCCAGTGGTTTGACCCAGCACCGTCCTCCCATCATGAAATCCCTCTTCACCTCATGGAAAGCTAGATCACCCAACATTATGATGTTTCACGGAGAAACCAACAAAATTTCCTTACGAAATACAAAATTCCAGACTCAAGATCTCTAGGATGAGGGATCCATATATAGATATTTGTAGGTGGGTGAGTTAGCTTCTGGGATTTTGATTAGTGACATTTCTCTGATAGTTCTTGGTTCCACTTGGAGATTTCATGATCTTTTACTCATCCCTGGGCGAATTCAGAGAGGCAAGTGTCAAATGAGCAGTTTATAGAAGATTCACTGGGTTTCCACCTAGCAAACTGCCTCTGCCATTTTTCTACTCTCACCCATCACACCCTACAGAAGGGATTTTTAGTATGAATCACACCCCTCATGTGCAATAGGTGAGATGCATCACACCTTGACCATGGAGCGGGTGAGATGGTCCAGTTTTGACCAGTTCTGAGTAGTTTTTGAGGGAGAACTTCTGGGAAATGATGTAATCAGTTGACCTTGATCCTTTAGGGTATGAAACAACACTTTTAGGGGTTTAGAAGCCCTTGGTTTGTGGACATATGTGATTGGGGTTGCAGTGCCCAAATATGTCTATAACAGTTTCCCCTTAAAACATGAGGTCGTAAATCTTCTGATGTCAGGTGAAATGCTTTATCATGAGGATCTGAGGTTTTTTGAACTGGAAGGTGATCTGTAATAAGATACAATATAATATATTATCTTCATAACATTTTCATGATCTAGCTGAGGCGGGCATTCTCATGCTCAGCTTTATAGATTCATTTTCATGTACATAGGACAGACAACCGTCTGTGGCAGACTAATGTTTCTAGTAGAGCCATCATCCCTTAGCTTGGATGATTATCTGTGTAGCTATGATGTACATTTGATGTCTTTATTTTCCTGAATATATCGTAGCCCAGATGGATGAAACTAGATTCGAGGTCTTCAAACTTGTTCAAACTTCACTCGAAGTACAAGTCGATCCATGTGAAAAGATGTTCTGATGTTGAACATGGAAAGACATCGCCTGATTACCAGCCAATGATGTAAGCTATTAACAGGTGCGAGAGGAATCACCGATAATGATGATGACCCTCAAGGTACTGCAGTACAATTCACATGGTGTGAATACATGAGTCGATGTCGAACACCACGTAAAATCTTTCGGTCGAAGGCCATTGATGTATACTTGTTGCTGGAAGTGAGAAACTTGCCATTGAGGCATGCAAGCTTCAAAGTACTGAAAGGGTTGTTCCTAAGTCGACTTCTTGGATAATGAGCTGATGTCGACAATAAGTGACTCGTCATAGGAGGGCCTTAATGAATCCCACAACTATGACATAGAATGGAGCAAATGATTTTGCGGAGGTGAAAATGATCTGAAGATACAAGGTTTAGGGTGGCAGTCATGAAAGAATGGAGCGTGAAGGTATTGCAGCGAATGAAGCATAAGCTAGGCTGGTGAATTCTCTGAGTTACTTCTCTTGAACATATTGGTGACACTGAAATGGATTGGTAGTGTTAACCCCAAATAAGGATGGTACGGAGGACCAATGGTGATATGACCGACGAACGGAATAACCCAACCTGACTCAATCATGGTGATGGAGTGAAAGAGTCATGTTCAAGAGCGACCTGCTACCAATAAAGTTTCTTCAAGTTTTATTCCCAATTTTTCCCTAGTCATTTCTGACCAGTACCTCTTTATTTTTGTCAAGCTTGAGGATGATAACATATGCTTGTTCTATAATTTTCCCTCCAGGCAAACCTGTTGCTGTGTTTTAACGAGCCTAGTGACAGTGAATCTCACTCTTGTATGTAATGGACAAGTTTGTTGCTATTGTTTTAATGAGTTTAACGACAAAGATAACTCAGTCCTTTTTAATTTTAGAGAGTCTGAAAAGAGCCGGAAAGGAAACTCCAGTAATCCTTTTTCGTAGTATAATCCCTTAAGTCCGAAAAAGTATAAAATGATACAAAAGGGATGACTTTTCCGATCACTTTAATGAGCCAAAAAAGACAAGTGCTCGATCTTTCTGTGTAATGATCCCTCAGGTCAAAAAAGATTAAAATATAGAGGAGGGATGGCACTTCCAATGACTTTAACGAGCTAGAGAGGCCAATTTCTCGGCAATCTTTTTATATTTTATGAGTCTAAAAAGAGCTTAAAAGAGACTCGTCTTTGAGGAATGAGTGATATTTTTGGGTAGCAGCTGGTTCCAGGTAAGGTTTGGAACTTTTCAATCATGGCAGTGTAAAGAAAGTGGCTAACAGAATCACTCTTCACAGTTGTTCCTCAAAAGGGTAAACAATCAAGTGTAGGCAGACGATCGGTTAAAAAGTGGAGGTGATGGTAAGAACACGACCAAGGCTCAAAAGATGATATTAATGCTAACACAAAGGTTATTTACTGCAAGTGGGTTCATTTTTTAGTGAGCATAAACTCTGGGGGAACATATGCTCATAACTAGGTTTATTTTTTAATGTGCTTGAACTTTGCGGGAACATTTCTCATGCCAGTCGTATAATAAGGATATCTCTCATCAGTAGGTTCATTTTTTAGGGAGCTTGCCCCATGCGCAACTTTGCTATGGAGCCTTTTGTATGCGAGCTAGGAACGACCCACCTACGAGGTTAAATGGCTGAGAGCCTACAAATTACGAAAATAAGCCTACAAACTATGAAAATAAAAGGTCTCTTTTCACGTGCATGCAAGAGGTTTGCATGCCCCCAGGTATAAAGAAAAGTAGAGTTTCCAGGTTACCATATGGAAGTTCTTGCATTTGCAAGATTGTTCCATCCGCATTTGCAGACAAAACACTTCCTTGGCTCTGTCCATCGAAATAGACAAAGGTGAATGGTGGGATGCATCCACTCACATAACTTTGATGAGGGAATCTTATTCCAATCTAATCCCATTTTCCTAAACAAATGGGTGTGTCAAACAGTCATATATCCTCCATGAAAACCTACCCTATATCTAAAGTTTTCTTGCCAAAGCAGACCAGGGTGCATGCCCCCTGGGTTTAGTCACATTCATCGATCATCAGGTGGATGGACTGGAGGTTGATGAGACATTCCTTGTGAAAAAAGACCACTTAGGGATGGTATTTGACTATTAGTTGTGTTTTAACTAGGAAATGAAAGCTGGTCAATGAGATGGACCACTCTACCTTCATACGGGAAACACATTACCCTAAAGAGTGAGGAAACAATAGCTCCCATGCTATAAATGTAGTCACATCCAAGGAGTAGATTATAATATAATGGCCCTTGGACTACCATCATGTTCAGATAAACAATTTTCCTTCTCAAAGTTATAGGCTTGGAAGGATCCCTAATGGTCGACTGGTTCCTTTGTTGAAGCCTGACAGATTTTGAATCTTAGGTAGAAGTGATGGCGACCCAAGTGCTTTCCAAGTAGTTGAGGAAAAGATACTCATAGAGACCCCTTCATCTATGATTGTACCAACCATGATCATTATGTAAGCTTGTACTATGATTCAGAATGGTATATTAGATGTTAGGTGGGGTCTCCCTAGTAGATTCCACTCGAAGGAAACAACTAGATTGCTTGGAGGAGGGACCAAATAGACGACCGGATGAATCTTTGATGAACTTTCTTCCTGTGGTAAAGGAATGGGTATATTTCCCCCAGGTTCATTGGATTTTGTGTTAACAAAAAGAATTTGAATGGTGTCGTTATCATTCTCTTTGGTGACTATATCATCTGAAGGTAAACCTTCTGAAGACAAGACTAGGTTGACTGCTGTCTCGACCTGTTGACTTTGGTCCTATGTGGACTCAGAGGGTTTATCTTCAATGATAGGTGCTTCGACTGACAACAAAGGTGTGTCAGTTGGATTTTCAACTAGTGATGGAATCAGCAAGAGTTTCTTGTATCCGGGAGGAAGCCGTAGCGGTGAAGCAGGATGGTTATCACTCTTTTAGCTTCATCTAGGAAGGGACAATGGTGGAGGGCATGATTTCCTTCACACAGTCTAGAAGGAAAATTAGATCTTCCTTTTTGTCCATTGACTTCATTTTCACTAGTTGACAGTGTACTCTCAACATGATCGTCAGAGGTTGAGGTTACCAGATTGTGCAAGCGGGGAGAACAGTCCCTTAAGATCCGTGGGATGCAAGGACAATCTCGATGACAGTGGTCTCCTTTGCAAATGACACATGGAGATTTAGGTTTGGATGGTGCAGTGTGTGGATTTTCGCCCGATGATGCATGGTTGCCCCCTTTCGCCATTGGCTTCTTCTTCTTCTTCTCCTTCCCTTTCTTCTTCTTCTTAGTTACTTGGCTTTTAGTTTTACTAGCTTCACCAAGTGAAGAGGAAGAAGGAGAGGGAGAAACAAATGAAGTAGAAGGTTGGGGGTAACTCTAGTATCATCTAGTTTCTAATTTTATTGCTCAGGAATCACGGTGTTTTGAACAACAGAGGTCGAGAAAAGCCATATTGGCAGGCCAACTGTAAGTCTTGGAAGGGACAATGTAGCCACATGAGGTGCACCAACATCTCCCCAAGAGGAGAAGGGACTAGGATTCCCCTCGAGGGGAAATCCTTGATTGGTGGACTCGATTTTCTCAACCTAAGACCAACGAGGGAATAGTGATGTTATTCCGATTAAAATAAATTTTATGACGCTTTGACACAACTTTCTTTTTCAATTTTAAAGAGTCGAGAAAAAGCTAAAGATGACTATAGTTGCCTTCGATTTTTAATGAGTCTGAAGTGACAAGTTCTCAGATGGACCTTTTCTTTTAAG
>APFE031456300.1:0-29507 GCA_000404065.3 Pinus taeda
AGGCAATTTATTAATAAAAGAATGAAAATTTACATAAGCTTCTCTCATGCATGGTCAACCTACAAATGACCCTCCATGTGCTTTAAATAGAATTTATGGACCAATAGGGTGTCAAGCCACGGATCAAGTGTCGGTAATACCGAGGAGAGAATGAACCTTCGGATCACTACATATCGTGACCGTCGGATTGTAAGTTACAAAATGTACAACGGTAAAGAAACACACTTTACCTAACTCTATACCTAACTCTATACTAGACCAAGTTGAACTTAACTATTTCCTATGTGTCGGAATATCCTAACACTGGGTATGGATCAAGCAGATCTTATGATATTATTGTTGAATGGCTTGGATCTGTTGAACCACACTCTGGATCTACTACGACAGTACCTGGAAAACTACTGATAGGAGGTGGACAACCCTTTTACACAGCAGGAAGACATATAAACCCTAGATCTACCATCGATCTGCTAGATCTGGAATACAATCCAGTAAGTCGGGTCCTGGATAAGGTTGATCCGTCATGTATGAATACAGATCTGAAGCAAATCTTTATCAGATTGATAGAAGGCAGACATTTTTGTGTACAGATCAAGAAAGGAATGAGCGTTCTGGAGTTAAAAAAGGAGATCCAGATCAAACTGGGAACTCTAGTAACATACCAAAATCTGTTATTTTCAAGACTCTGCTTGCAGGATCAACACACACTCCAGCACTATGGAGTTGTCAAAGATTCAACCATCATCCTCAACCTGAGACTGCGAGGCGGGTGCAAGGGAGCCAGCTCAAAAACTACAGGCTCTTTTCGCGATGCAGTCAAAGGAAAACAACCATTACAACACAGACCAGCACCCACAACAGAGCTTCCAGGCCCCTACAATGTGGAACAGAAGCCAGAATCACCCATGCTTACAGTATCTCTGCCGGAGGTAACGGATCTATACACAGATTTAATCCACAATGTTGTTATATTTAGATTTAATGGTTATTGGCCAAAAGCGGATGCACTCCATCAATGGATTTTCACATCACGGTCATCCAAATGTGAAATATATCTATGCCCTAAGGGTTTTTTCATAGTTAGATTTAGCGTAGAAATGGAATGAGACAACATCATTAATCAAGGGCCTTGGTTTTGGGGTAGCGCTGGTCTCTTTATCACCCCCTGGTTCCCGGAATTTGATGCCAATACCATGATAGTTTCAACGATGCCAGTTTGGGTAAGGTTGCATAACCTCCCACTGCATTTTTGGCACCAAAAAGCTTTAACAACCATTGGGAAGTCCCTAGGAAAACATCTTAAAACAGATGAAGACAGAGCTATTTGGGGAATCTTCACATATGCCAGAAAATGTGTAGAGGTGGACCTAAGTCAAGGATTCCCATATTGCATCACATTGAATTTTAATAATTCACTGTGGACACAACCACTTGACTATGAGAACACGACATTCAGATGCCGCAGCTGCTTGCAGATAGGGCACCTACAATATGCCTGTCCATTGGCTAGAATGGAGCCAAAAGGGAACAAGAAACAACAGAAAAAACCCAAAGGTTGGCAGCATACCGAACCACTGGAGTAGGAGGCACTGAAGACAGAACCCACAGACATGCAAAGGAGACAGGAAATACAGGAAGAGAGCACCGAGGGGCCCAATTTGGGGCCACATAACTTGGTACGTCAACAAGAATTACAGCTGGAAATAAGCGGCGCCAAACGAGCACATAGTTCTGAAGGATCAGAATCTGATAAAGAACAACCAATGTACACAGAGGAAAACTAGCTTGCTATAATTGTTCCCACTCCCAACACTGGAGTTTGGCGAAAAATGGAGAGGAAAAAAGGCAGGAAAATATAGGCCTGCTGGCACAATATCTCTTTTCTAGTAAATTTTGTATTCTTATGCGCTTGATATTCAGGAACAACTCATATGCATATGCTCTAAGCATCTACAAAATGTAATTTTCTTCATATGAATAAAATTACGACCTTTTTCTATGGGAATATATATATATATATATATATGAAGTGGCCACGCGTATATTGAAAGAGAAGGCACCAAGATGGCATGAGTAGTGACAATGTTGGTGTTTGAATTATGTTCAAAATATGGGTTTCCAATGAAAATATTGCAAAAATTTGTTGAGAGAGGTATTCACAAGGTCAATATGACATACCCGGAGTTGGGTTAGCCTAGAGAGACATCAGACACAACAAAAAATCAGTAATTGTTTTTAAAGCAACGAGAAATTGAATTTCAAAATATTTCGGAGATAGAAACCCCAACCCTGACACAAGTCCACTCTGAATGCATCAAACTCACCACATGAGCTTTTCAATCAATCCAGTGACTGATCCCAATGCAACAAATCTCCTCCTCCGCATTCACGACTCTCAGGTCATCTACACCCAACTGTATAAAAGCCAACAAGTTGAGGCGTATTCCGGCTTAAAAAAAGATGCGACATGCAATACTCTTCACATCGTTGATATAATATCTCCAACAAAGAACCTCGACACCAACATTATACAATTGGTCGTAGATGCTTGTATATGGCTGTAGAACAATCAACATTTACCAACAATGAGATCTTGGTATTCCCTGTGTCGAAACTCAAGATAATAGTAATTGACACCATTTATGCTCAAGCTTATAGCAACATAATGGGCAGAGTGTGTAGATAAAACTCAACACAAAACTAATATGTACAGAAGATTAGTCTTCACATTTTTTTCATCTCATTGGGCCCTCGCTTATGGGAGTTAGGCCCATACAAGCTATAATACAATTTGAATTGGAGTCCTCTCAATCAACAGTTTTATGTGACCTTGTAGCAGCATTTGTAATGACAGGATAGGAGCTAAGGTACCATTTTAAATATGTAGAAACTAAAGTATGTATATGACAGCAATGCTATGGATTTGTTGGAGTTCCAAATTGAATTTCTTTTGGGTCTTTTCCTGGCAACAAACTTTTTAGGGATGTCATAAGCATTGAATCAACATTTATGCTAGTTCCCAAACCTTGGAGATATTTCTTAGTGTAATTAAGCTACAATTAAGTTAAGTTGCAAGTACTACCTCCGTTTTTTATAATTAAATTAAAATTCAAGAAATATTAAAAAAATTTCCACTGCTAAAAAAGGCAGGTCTATACCGTGTTGACAATAATGGTCGTGGAAGCAGACGTACACTATGATCCAGGTATGTGTATAATGTGCTTCTCTCTTAAAATTTTGGGAGGATTAAATAATTCAATCATATAACCTCTTGCAGAACTTATGTTAAGAGTTAAGCGGTATATCAAGCATAAAATGCAAAGGATCAATTTTGAGAGCAAACTCAACGAAATAGATTTCTTGTCACATGACATGGAGTACCCTATATTGCCCAAAAAGTGTATTTGGCAGGATTATCTTGGATTATTTTTGTCCTTAAAGGTGGGGAGTATAGAAATAGTGGCAAGGTTCGTTGAATTGTTCATTCTAAGTTTTCAATACCAATACCATAACTAAAGTTGTTGGATTCAAAATTCTGCACTGTTTTTGTACCCAAAGGAATCTGTTTACAGTTTTGGGTTTTGATTTAGTGATTTAGCAGAGCAATTGAATGAGGATGTGTTACTTCAATAGGCTTTCAATATGTTTGACAATGGCTGCACATTCAAACAACGCATGTACATCACCAGAAGACCGTCAGAATTCAGGAATTCCTAGAAAATATATCTTATTGGAGAAGATAAATCGGACAATTTCCAAACGGAAGATTCAAAAAATAAAATATTTAGTCATTGAAAGATCTAAAATCAGAATCTTGACATGAAGAGATTGAATAACATTGTCAATGGCTGAGGTGCATCCAATACAACCACCATAGAACACCAAACCCCATTGCTATGTTTTTCTTCCTCTGTTTGTTTGTAACTTTCAGGTTTTCACCAAACCCTTGAATCTGCCCAATAAATGGCAATTTGGAGGTTACATATGTTTTTAGGTAATACATTCAAAATATAGCAACCTATACAAATGTTGGCAATGATCTTATCCAATGGAGCTAAATCCATAATCTTTAGACCAACTAGAGTCCTCTTCCACTTTCACTTAGCCTAATGCTTCTATTATAAATAATAATAAAAAATCCAAAATTGTAACCCAAAGAGAAAAGAAACAGTGATAATTAGAAAAAAAATTATATTTAATTTCATTTATATGAAAGTCCATATAGTAATATTAAAATTTCACATCCACCTTTGAATGAATTATTTGATTTTATATTGATATGGATTCTATATATTGTGTTTTAATAGAAAAATAAAAATTAACATTTTTCTAATAAAATTTATTAGATCACAAATTGTTTATAAAATCAGGATTAATATTGATTTTTTATAGGTTTTTTTCACAAAAAGTTAAAAAATAAAAATCATAAAAAATCATAGTCTTTCTTATTTCCTTTTACTTCTAAAAAATAAAAAGGTTAAATAAAAAAATTATAAGATTAAATAAAAGGGAAATAAATCTAAAAAAAAAATAGTAACTAATAAATTAAGAAATTACTAAAAAGCTCATAATAAGACCTCAACCAATCAATTGACAAATAACTAAATTTAAATAATAATAATAATTAATAAAAATTAATTTCCTAATGTTAAATTATAGATAAATGACAAAAAAAAATTGGTCAAAGACAAACTAATACACAATCAAAGGCAAAACTGAATGCATTATACCATGCATGTGGCAGGTATAATAAGAGAATAAATTTAACATTTTTAATACATTGTCTTTTTTTTCCTAAATAGATCTTTTAGTAGGATTATTTTGGCCATGGTAAAGTGGAGAATTTTTAGCTTCCTTATAAAGGGCCAAACGCATTGACAGTAATCTTTTATAATTTAAATTCCCATAAATTAGGAAATGATTTTTAATGGAAGGCTACTAAGTTTTCAATTTATTAAATGACCCCGTGATGGGGGTGATCAAACTTTGGAAAACGGGGTCTTGGGAACCCTTACAACCCCACCCCCCCAATCACACATCAAACAAGAGTTATGTCATTAAAGACATTATGGGCAGCTGGTATGGCTAAAGAAGCCTCTAGAGGCCCTAGGCATTGTTATAATGCAAATGTTGCGCAGTGTAAGTGGTTTTGTGATGCGGGGGATGAGTAGGGGCTCCAGGGAGCTTTTCCACGGTCAGAGTTGCCAAGAAGGCTTGCGGAGAAAGCCGAAAGGCCACTAGATCATGGGGATAAGAAATGGTGATGGCTTTAATGTCTTGTGTTGTTCTCGGGCATTTATCTGGGACCCTGGCACTTAACTTCGTCACCCTGGGTTTTTTCTTCTAGGCTTGGCGTTAGCTACGGGTATGAACATTGTCTCACATCGTTGTTGTCTTCCGTCCAATGTAGCGAGCTTCAAATATCAGGTATTCTGCTTCCCCTGCCAGTGTATTTGGCAAAGGATTTGGGCAAGGGAGGGTAGGGAGACCTGGTATCCTTCTTGGTGTCTCTCATTGGCTACAGTCAAGTCTCCCCTGTCAATTTTTGAATTATGCATCTTCTGTGAGAATGAGTTCCTCACTAGCCCTTCCCTATCCCTCTATCCAATCATTAAGTTGATGTCATGGTCTAAATAAGGTACTGGTCCCCCGAGGTCTGTAATTGATTTTTTTTTTATGTTCTAGTGTGGAATAAAACTCATAGTCTGTCTCCCGAGTTGACCCATTGTGTCTCCAGTCAGTCTGGGTTTCGACATTTTACTGTGAGTCAAGTCTACGTTGGCGAAGAATTTGGGTGGTGGAATTGTCCAAAACGGGAACTCGGTGAAAGTTTTTGGGGTCTTCAAAACCCTAGCCATTTAGGTTTGAGTCAGGAAGAAGATTTTGTCACCCCCTATAATGTTCGGTCTCTGTGAGTTCAACGAGCTTCCTCTTCCTTAGCCCAATTGGCTCCTCGCTATCTAGCCTAGTTGTCAAGGGTCGTGTGGAGTAGGAGTCTAGTTGAAAAGTTTAAGGGCACAGTTGATAGTATCTTTATTGGGGTTTGGGGTATTTTCTTGTATATAGGGTTTCCTCAACAATGATGACGACCCAGTAGAGGGGGCAGACAACAAGGAAGACCAGAGGCACGTGCGGGCAGGGATACCTCCTCCAGCGAGGAAGACTCAAATAACATGGTTAGAGCGGGTGATATTTCTCAAGATCTGACTCACTCACCTAGACATGTTGTCCAACCTCCATCCCTAGACTCGATTGCATATCAATTGTGGGGAATCCAGGCCAACCTGGATATCCTTCGTGCACATAGATATGAAGACAGAAATGAGCTTGTGGCCTACATGAACATCATTCAATATAATGAGTCAGATATTCTGGAGCAATTCGACAATGTACGCAAAATCCAAAGGAAGAATGATGACCACCTGCAAGAAGTAGAGGCATGTATGGAGAACATCAACTTTCATATGCATGAACGACATGGGCCTCTAGTACTAGTTCAACCTATGCAGCCTCCCCATCCGCCACCTTGACATGCAGTCGGTTGATTGTTTGCTAATTTTTCTCTTTTTTTGGTATGTATGGCTTCTAAGCCCACCGGGAATAAAGGGCCAATTGCAAAATCTTATGCACTAATTCTGACTCTCTTTGCCAACAAATCTAGTTGGAATGAGGTAGGAAGAGCCATTGAAAACCAATATATACCTAGTATATTCATGTTAATATAATGGAATTCTTTTATCAACAAAAAAATTAAAAATTAAAATCAATAAATGACGCTCATTATAGTTAATTGAGAGTAATTAAAGTTAATTGAAAGTTAAGTAGTGATTTTTTAATTAAAAAAATTATAATGTGAGTGCGCTTAATGGTTAAAAACATGTGCTTGCTCGTATGAGATCATGGGTTCAAATCTAGGGGAGAAATCTGATTGTTGTCTAGTATGACTTTAAGTGTAAATGAGGGATGACCTTAAACCCTACCCTTGCTTAAAGGTGAAGGGTGGGGTGCTTTGTTACATGGAAATAAGAAGAAGAAGATATGGTCGAGAAATATATAGGAGACATTTTTAAAACCATTTTAAATACCTTGAAAAAGAAGGATCAAGGAGAAATTCTAATGTTGAAGCCCTTATTCATCCATTGAATCACTAATAGGGAATTACCATAGATGTATAAATGAGAGATGCCATTTTCCTGAGCTAGATGTAGAGTGAGTTTTAGGGCCATGAGCTCACAAGAATTTCTAGTCTCATTCACAATGTTAGTTGGAAAAAGAGATAGAGTGATCACTTGAAAGCTCCTTGAGAAGCTCCATCAAAGAAAGCCCATGCTAAAAGCCCACGCCGTGTCTCTTTTGATTAAATCTACATGTGACCTGATTGACTAGGATTTTTTTGTGAGTTGGAGGAAGGATGAAATGATGTTTATGCTTTGGAGAGCACATTTGAGAGGGATGGGGCCTTCTCTTCAAAGAGTGAACATTGAATGTTCCCTCTAAAAGGGGATTGATTATGAATTTCTAAATGCAATTTGTTCTTTAACATGAGTAATGCTTGGATTATCAATGCTTTAGAGAGAAGACTTAGTTGGAAAGGTATTCATATAACATTTGAATTAAGAAATTAAAGAAATCACTAATAAATTCACGAAGCGTGTAAATTTGCTGCAAAATTAATTTTGGCCCTTTAGAGCTTTTAAATCAATGTATAGTGAGTATTTATTGGCATCACCATGAAACATATACCATGTTCGAATTGGGAAGCTTAAAGAGCCTTTGAGTTGTCATAAAGATTAAAGAGATTTTGAGTTGTCATTAAGTTTAAGAGCCATTTGGAAGAATCTCAAAATTTCCATTTGTATTTACTACCATGAAACATATCCCATGTTCAAATTGGGAAGCTTAAAGAATCTTTGAGTTGTCCTAAAGATTAAAGAGATTTTGAGTCGTCATAAAGTTTAAGAGCCATTTGGACGAATCTCATAATTGCCATTTGTATTTATTTTACATGTTGTATGACTATTAGATGAAATGACCCTTTTCAGGGCCTTTTTTCTTGTTAATTTTAACCAAAATTCAGAGAATTTTAAAATTTTGAGTTTAATTTGTTTACTTTATAAAATTCAAGTGCCCTAAGAATTTTTTAGGGAGTTAAATAAATTTATGCATTCAAAAGTGTATTTTAAATGACAAAAGATTACTATCTTGGTTGAAATTGTATCACAAATGAGAAAAACCACTACACCTTTATTTTATTGTACCTAGTGATAGCTACTTTCATGCATGCAAACATGTGTAATATGATATCTAAATGTATTTAGACATTTTAGAAGGTTTATTTTATATTCTCTTTCACTATGATAAAATCCTAATTAATGTTGGGTGAATTATGCATTCAAAAATGTATTTTAAACAACAAAAAATTACTATCTAGGTTGAAATTGTATCACCAATGAGAAAGACCACTGCACCTTTATTTTATTGTACCTAGTGATAGTTACTTTCATGCATGCAAACATGTGTAATATGATATCTAAATGTATTCAGAAAATTTAGAAGGTTTAGTTTATATTCTCTTTCACTATGATAAAATCCTAATTAGTGTTGGGTGAAATGTCTCGGGTCCTGTAAGAGATATCAGAAGAAGTTAAGGCACAATATGTCCTTTGTTAATGAATTAATACTTATCATGGTTGTATGATTTATTTGGCTTCAATTCCTTTATGGGATATGTTGGGGAGAAATAATCAAGACAAATATAAGGTCTAAAGTAGATAATTAGGCTTAAATTCAAACCAATTGTTATTTAAAGAGTTTACCAAATATGATGAATTTCACATGAAAATATTTGATGTGGTAATTATGCCAAATTAAGTGGAAAGCTATGTTAAGACATTCTCCCTCATTTAGTTCGCATATTTGAAGTGGTCATTATACCAATTTAAGTGGAAAGATATGTTAACCTTCTCCCTCATTTAGTGGAAATTTTGTTCTTTTCCCCTCTATTTTTTTGGTGTCCAAATTTTCATATTTTTACTAGATAATAATTTATGTGAAATTTATGCTTGTGAGGTAAGGTTTTGTTTTCTCCTTTCCCTGTGAAATAATGACCTACTTCGTTAATAAAAAAGAAGACTATATGGAAAGTCTTATTGAAAATTATACTAAGGCAGGATAACCCATGTCGGGGTAAGTCTTCACACTAGATTTTTTCAATGCCCTCAAATATAGGATAGTTAGAAAACTATGTATAGGTGGTGTAATTTGCATGACCCAAAAAGGAAAATTGGTTGAGTATGAATAAATGTGGGGTAAGTAATGAAGTTGAAAAGTATTGCCCAAGAGCTCTCCCCACCCCTAACAAGTGGATATTAAAATATTATATAATTTGGAAGTGGGGTGAAAAAGAAGTATTAAAATAAATGGAAAACTTGTCCCAGTGTTCTAAGCTGGACATAATTAATGAATTATAAAATTTATAGTGAATGAAGCCAAGAAGTGGGTAATAAATTATTATTTATCTTGTTTGGAATATGGTCCTATTATTTAAAGTGGACATGAGGTAACCAACCTAGATCCATCTTAACTCCGGATCTACCAAGCGCCAAGAGGGATCAAATCTCTTTTCAGTCTAAAAGAGGTTTGCATATCAAGAAATTTGATCCATCTCAATGCTTGGTATATTAGGAGTTGAGATGGATCTAATCTAGTTTAATTCCCCCCTTTAAATATGCTACATTCTACATGAATACCATGGGGCAATATAATGGACCATTTTTTATTTTATTATTATTATTTTTTTTTATATGGCTATTTTTATTTCGTTGTTTTTATTTTTATTTATTTTATTTTATTTTGATTGTTGTCTATAAGTGAGACTTTTTGAAAAGTTTTCCAAATTGTTTTCTGATTTAATTTGTCTAGAATCCGACAAGGATTCATTGAAATCACAAGTTTGACAGGTGAACTCTTCACAATCAAAGTGCCCCAGGGGTTTTTGAGGGTGTTGAATCCATATATGCAGTCAAGAACACATTTTAAACAGCCCAAATCAAGATTCACCACAAACTTTTTTGTCAAATTTCATCTAGAAATCCGTCAGAAACTCCAAAGAGTCTCACATATAGACAATTCCTTTACATTACATTACATTAATATTTTTATATAATTTAATTTTTACAAATTTATTTATTTTATTTTGTAATTTGACTTAGTGAAAATGATAAACATTACATTACAAAATCTCTACCATATTGGGTTGGAGAGCTCTCAGCACAAGAATAAGAGAATAAAGGTTCCAATAAGAAGTAAAAGTCTTCCAAGTAAGTATATAAAAGAAAATAATTCACAAGGAAGGTAAGGGATGAATTAGTAGGGCCAGGTGGTAATGGGTGTTGGCAAGGCAACACCCTTGAGGAGACACATGGCACTAGTTGCGACATCATCTGCCATCTATTAAATATACATATATATTGACATGGCACTTGTATAAAAAGCTTCCAAGGGTCATATCTTGGTGTCCTAGATCTAGAATGAGACAAATTTTGTATCGTTAGAAATCTCTTAGCAAGTAGAAGATGAAGGACACCTTAGAAGTTGGGTTTGAAATGATTAAAAGAAAATGAATTATAACCTCTGCCTCCTTAAAGTGACTTATAAGGTTGGGTGTGCTATAGAGTGGTATCTAAGCTATGGTTCAAACACTATTCCTAGAGAGCTAGAAATATACCGCAAAGATAAATTTGGAGCAAGATATAGAACTCGCTATTATGTTTTGGCAACAATAGTATTTCTTAGACTTGACCTTGGATAGAATCTCTTGTGTCTTGAAGTGGAGCAATTATGTGGAAATATTGCTCTATGAGAAAGAGAGTCCTACTCTAGAAAAGGTACCTTGAAGCAAGTTGTTTAAGGGAGTATGGAATCCTGTGAATGATGTTTATCTAGGTATCAACAAGGTATAATTAAATATTGAAAATGTAGTGGGTGCACTTGCATGCATATGGATACGTGTATGTGGGTAGTTTTGGATGCCCTTGTTTAAAGCAATGTTGGAATGCATTGATAGAATGGATGTTATGGAAGTGGAGATACTTATATATTCCTGAAAGGATTTCATTTTTGGAGGGATGATGTGGCTAAAGTTGATTATGTCGGGGATGAGAGAAGTCCCTGCACCTTGTGTACAAATGGACATACCTAAGTTAAAATGCCTTGGTTATGGTTCCAGGATAAGTGTCCTAGATGGTCAAGGTATGATGCCTTGAGCAAAAGGAATAAGAATTTTATAGAGCATGGAATATGGATGTGGTTAATTAATTCCTAGGAAAATAATGTTCCTGATTATATTAGCTAAAATGCATGGATCAATTAAGTTGTTAAGCAAGCAAATATCTACATGATATGTTTTGGACAGATTTGACATTTGTTGGGTTTCCTGAGTGAGAGGATGTGTGGCACATGGTGGCTATGGATGCAAGTGTGCAAGAGAAGGACTATCTTGGCAAGGATTATATTGTTTATGGAATGTGTACGCAGAAAAGTAGACCCTACAATTCTGATTTGTTTTAAATATGATTGAAGGAATCATGTGTGAGGTAATACACATGAGTATGTTTGTGTATGAGCATATGAAGGTGTGTAGAGAATACCTGAAAGTACCTTTGAGTACCTTGTAAAATGCATAGAAATGGCTTTAATGTTGATGTCAATATGGAGTAGTAGGTAAGCCTATTTCCAGCAAGGTCAAGTTGTGGTATGTTGACCATATATGAAGATGTATGCCTAATATAGATGATAATTTCCTTAAATAAAGATGGTATAAGTGCTAACTTGGAAATTGAGAGAGGTTGATGTGTGTACCACATTTCTTCACAAAAGAGGAAAGGGTATTGGTAAGTTTGGGTATGTGGTTGTCAATTAGAGCAATGGAAAATCTTTTGAATATACTTTGATTTTCAAAAGGAGAAAGCCCGTGAGAGGGCTATGAGACTTACTATCCAAAAGATAATGGAAGGATATTAAGGTCAAGGTGGTTTTGTCCTTGATATGTGAATGAGAACCTAAGGTATTACTATGAATGGGTTCTCTCATAAGTGCAATAATTTCATGTAGATGATGTAAAGAAACCAAGAGAATGTTAGTCATTAGAGTGATGAATGTCCTAATATTGTTGAGAGTAAGGGTAAGGCTCTCAAAGTTGAATTACAATTTTATAAAATTTTCATGAGGTTGTAACGTGTGATTTCCAATCATTAAAAATAATAAAATGGACATGTTGTAGTTATACTTAAGGAAAAAATATGGCTTGATATATAAAGTTGAACAAATATCTTATGAAGTGCAAGTTTTGCATAGAGATGATGTGAAGGATAGTTAGGAAAGTGTTAGTCAAATGAAAGAAGATTTAGTGGTTTGATCGTGATAGAGTTAGGCTAAATACAACATGAAAGGCTGTATGGAATGATGGTCGCTTGGGTGGACTATGGAAATACTTTGTCAAGATGGATGTAATCGTGTAATGATGAAAGCAATGAATGCTTGAATGAAGGCAATTGTTCCTTAAATGGTTATCAAAATAAAAAGATAATGGTATTGATATAGCCTATGATTGAGACACTTGTATGCATAAGAGTGCAAGGGGGAGGGACCCCTGGGCTATTACAAGAAATAATTTAGGATGTTGAATCTGTTGAAAATTACGAGAAAAGTTTAATAAAATGTGTTGCATATGTTTAATAAGCTAGAGTTATAGACGTACATGGAAATTTTCCCTTGTTGAGTTGAATGCATATTTGCCTCAAGTTGACATATTTGAATAATTACTAATCATCTACGGAAGGCTTAAATTGATATGAACAATTGGATTGTGGAGTCCCCAAGCTGCGTAAAAATTTGAGAAATGGGTGTTCCCCTTGAAATTATTTTGTGTAATTGGCTATTATGCCTTCTCTTTAAAATGAAAAAGGTTAAAATGTGTAATAGTTTGAGTTTAAGAATGCTTGATTGATTTTTGAGACATGAATGCACAAACGAAATGTCAAAAACAAATGAAAATGAGTGCTTGTAAATAAAGTAAAATTGGTCGTTGATTTAGAAGTGTTGAGGCACATGTTTTAATTGATTTGACTAACAAATGATGTGTGCATGAAATTGTGAATTAGGAAAATATGTAGACTATTCTTAGGAATTTTATACTAAAAGATCCTTTGCTGGAAATAGGATTTGAGGCAACAGAAGTGCCTTCAACCATTGAAAAGAGTCTTAAGGAAAATGAAAAGGAGAAGCTTGTCAAGAAGCTAAAAAGGAGTGAGACAAATTTCTTGGGAAAAAAATCATCAACTAAATTATCATAGTGATGACAACATATAAGTATAGAAATCAACTAAGTTAAAGCCAAAGGTAAAGGAATTGGGTATTATTCCTTTAGGCTAAGTTGTATCTTTCTGATATGTCTTCACTTGAATGCATGAATTGCATGAATGCACTACTTGAAGGATGATCAAGGTGGGAAGTTGCCAGCTCAAGAGTTGATAAAAATATTAATAATATGTGCATGAGTGAGCTATCATGATGAAAAACAGATGAAAGAGTGAGAAACACATTCACATGATAAAAATTTATGATTAATAATGTGTCTTCAATATTCTAATTATATTGATAGGAGTGTATTTGGGAATAAAATTTTTAGAATTTTTATTTAGTTATTAATAAAAATATGTTTTGGAATAAGATTTCAGAAGTTTAATTTGATTATTGATAATTAACAGGTGACTAGTAAATATATATTTTAAAAGTAACTGTTATGTATTTTTGTATTTTAATTTAATTAAAAAATATTATAGAATTTAATTAAATTTAAATATATATAAAATATTTGACTATAAAATAAGTTATGGTTTTTTAGTATATGATATTAATAAGTTTGGGTATTGGTTCATGGTATTATAACACACTTTATTTACACATTAAGAATCTCTATGATAAAGTGGAAGTAATTTTTTTTACATGTTTTCTCAAATGTATATATATTTAACCCATACATTAATTCTTTATATAACAAATAATAATAATAATTTAAAATAAAGTTATAATTTAGTTAATTTTTATGATTTTTTAAATTTTGGAATAATGATATATATTATAGAGAAAGTGTTTTGATGTTTATTGTGAATTGATGCCTATAAAATTCACAAACCATTTAATTTATAACTATCCTAGTATATATAATTCTTCTAAAGAAAAAATAATCTTTTTTTATAGACTGAAAAGTCTCTCACATGCTCTTTTGTTTTCTCGGCCTAGTGTTCAAAGGAGAGACTACTTGAATGTATTTCTTCTTCCCTCCCTCCCTCTCTTACCTCTTCTTCTTGAAATACTTCTTTGCTGGCATTATTGTTTGGACTTACAATTAAGACGGGGAATGTTAGCCTATTACTCATATACAATCATGAAGTCCTAGTGTACCACCTTTGTATGTCACATTCTAGGATATAGTTGTTATCCTAAGTGTGTTGCTAGATTCCTATTTTTCCTCCTCCTACTTTATTTCTTGATGAGGTATTGAGGTGAGAGAAAAGAGGTGGTTTCAATCATGTAATATATATTTGCATGATTGAATGAATATAATGTCAACCATATGGATTGAGGCCTTTTCTGCCACTTCTTGTGTCTCATTGTGATGCATTTTATTTATTTAACATCTTGGAGGTCTTCATGCAATGCACTTCTATGTGCCTCATTCAGAAGCATGCCCAACATCTTAAGCCTACCTACTCATAATCTATCATTTGAGTCCAAGTGTATTCTTTTGCTACCAAATTTATTTTTTTCATGCATCCTTCATTGAAATTCATATCAAAATAGATTCAATTGTAAGTTCTAATGCACATGTGCTTTATTTATTTTCCCCTAAAGTGAAACTCACTCAATGCATCTTCAAAATCCCTAAAAGCGTATGAAATTTACACCCAGAATGAAGCAGTGGAGAGAGACTTCAACCCTAGTTCAAATGTTGGAGACTCATTGTTCATGCAAAATCAAAATTTACCCTAAAAAAACAACCCTAAGTTAATAATCTATTATCTATCCTTTGTTAGGTCAAATTCCACTTTTAACAAAGCCTTGGAACAAGGATAAATATAAGCTTCTTTCTTTCAATTTAGTTTCTTAGGGGATGCAATCCATTGAGTAACATCTGCTAGCTTTGGTTAAAGGCAATTGGACCCAATATTAACCCATTTCCCTTATAGAATGCAAATTGTTTTATTGTGTCTTTATCTATGAGTTTAATTTACAATTATGATTTGAGGGTATTGAGGTAAGGGCCCTCCAAGGTTCCCTCACAACAGTACATCCTTGAAGGATGTGACACTTATAGCTAAGGAAGGCACACAAGGTCCCAATGAGAAGTAATTCTTCCTTGCTAGGGAGAGAGGGTTTTTTAGGATGAAATTTGCGAAAGCCATTGGTGGTAGATAACAATTAGGGTTAAACCCCTAGTCACATCAAAGATTTCCCTCTTAAAATTGCTTAAAATGGTTAAAATATTAAATGTTTTGATTTTAGACTATTTCAATGTCAACTTGGCAGTGACTTTGGACTAAAATCCTCTAAAATAAGATAGGGATGATTTAAATTAGTGTTAAATGGACAGTTAGAATATAAATATATCATTGTAATGAAAAGAGAGAGAACATTTCTACATATTGCTACACATCAACCCTCGATAAAGATTGCATATTGATATTGATGGTTCCACAATTGTTAAAACTATTACAAAGTATAAAATATATCCTCTCATTTGTCTTATAGATCCATTAAGCCATTAATAGGGAGAGACTAAAATTTGTTAGATTTACTTTGTGTAGTAAATTTATACAAAACTTATTTAAGTACAACATAAATACTTTATGCTTGTTAGGCGTAGCCCAAGTGGTTAGGCTCATGGTGATAAAGCCACCCACCTTGGTACAAATCCCAACTAACATTTTTCAATATGGGTTGGTCTCTCTTCAAAGAATTGTCACTACACCTTGATTCAAATTGTTTACATGGATCTATCTTTTCATCCACTCCATAGTGATAAATGTTTTGCTTTACTCATCGATATTGTCATCAGTCCTAAGGTTAAAGTTACAGAGAAACCTAATCTCAGAGAGGTTAAGCATTCGCCATCATCACAAAATGCAACTGTTGGTAATGGATTGCCCCAACAGAGGGGAAACCAATCCAAGAAACATTAAACACTACCCCTGTTATGGGGGAAACCATCCATTGAACAACTAGACCTTGGTTTTCCAAAAAGAACCAAAAAGAGGAACGCATTCCTGAACCAAAAAGACAGGGACATAATCAAGTAACAGAATGAGATTTCCATCTAGCTGAGAGTTAACTAGAGAATTCAAGACATTTGGCGTGGAGACAGAACACTTCCAAACCACAAAACCACGAATCATAGAAAAAAAATCACCTGGAATCCGGTACCTTTGCGCGTGACCAAGAAACCACAAAACAGTGAGACGAATTCACCTGGGAGCCGGGAACTTTTGCATGTTGCCACGTGTTAGGCTGGTGGTTCCTCCGGAGCTGGCTCTTCCTCAATCCGATAGGAAAACTGATACCAATCGTCCTCCTCTTCAGACGCGCCTCGACCTTGAATAGTTGGAGCATCCATCTATCACTTACCAGTGTCTTCAGCTTTGTCTTTTCCATGCAGAGCCTTATTGCTTCCTCCTTGCTGCTTGATGCTGATCCCCTGACTACCTGACTCTGCATTATTCTGCTTGTTTCCACGACTGGACATAGTATCTTGCATCCCAGACTCTTCCTTGAAAGAAATTGTGATGGTAGCAGTGATTATAGGCCTGTATAGGGAACTGCAGAAGCTAAATTGAGTGTTGTGAGGGTCAGACAGAGGAGGGAGTGGGAGATCCACAGTGTGGATAACATTGTTCCTCCAGCCTCTTCCACTTCTGTTATTCCGGTAGCTATGAGTGGGATTAGTGAACGAGTTGGGAAATTCAGTAGTTGAGTCTGGGGAGTCAGAGATGGAACTGGTAGAATCTTGCGAGTGGCTAAAACCACCACGTGAACCTCCACGTCTACTACGCATGCGGTGCCTGAGGCGAGCCATGGCTAAATTGACAATGGAAGAATTGGAAGGAAGGCGACGTTGAACAAGAGCAGGGGTGGGTAAACCGCAAGGAAGAAGACAATCACAGGAATGCAAAAAATGAAAACCATTACCAAAATCCTGACAAGGGAGTATCAGGCAGTGACTGCCCGTAGCAGTTCTGAAACACGGTTCGGCCACATGCGGAGAACAAACACTATGGAGAAGTGGACGAGAAACAAATCGGTTTGCAAGGGACATGGTGATGAAGGAGATGATCTCTTCACATCTTTCGGAGACAATAAATGTCACCTGCAAGGTGTTTTTATTCCAGCTCCTGTGGGCTCTCATGACGAAGCGCAAAGCTAGATGACTTCCCAACCCGCCGACGATTCGTCTTGTCAATTAAATGGTGTTGTTGACACCCGCATCTGTGTACCTCCACCAATAACTTAGATCACATGCACTCTTATGCTATCATCCTCCACTTGCATGAATGAACAAACTCCCTTACCCATTTATGTGCACAAACAAAATCATAAATTTCATTTTCCAATACAACCCACAATCAATCATGATTTTCCAAGCTATTGTATTGAGCCCATAACTCTCATTTATTACTGAAAGGACTTCCTTAGCTACCACCCAAGGCTCAATAGTTTTTGGGAAGAGATATTTCCACCAATTAAAATTCAAAATTAAGGATATTAGAAAGAGGGAAAACATTTCAAATTAAAAAAATTAGCAACAAAGGTATTGACAAGGGTAGATTAGGATTATTTACAAGGTCAAATCCCATATCCCCCTTATTATTCCCCAATTGTGGTATGATGGTTCATGTATGTGCTCAAGCCTCAGTGAGTTATTTGCAATCTTTCATCAATCAAAGTAAAATATATTTCATTTACAATGTTTCTGATTTATCCATTTCAACTTAACATTTTAATAAAATGTTCATATCAAAATAAAACAACACTCAGAATAATTTTCTTAGAAATTATTGTTGAATTTGTAACTATGGTCAATGTTCATAATGTACATTTAGTCACTTGTTGTATTTGGTCACTTCTTGTAATTATACTAATCACTGTAAAGCATATTTATAAATTCTTCAGTCAAAGGAACTTATTTGTTTTGACTCAAAGTCCCCTTGTGACTTTTTAAAGATGAAAATTTGAATTTTTGAAATGTAAATTTTGGCTCCAAAAGTGACAAGTAAACTTCCCTCCAATTCAAGTCGGCCCTAGACAAGAGACACCAATTTGGCATAGTAATATCACTATATAAAGGTTATTTTACCTCCTCCACTTGGGCATTCGTATTCTCTCACACAAGATAGATGTTGAGCATGCAAGTGAAGGACAAGGAGGATGAAAAGAAGGATGAAATTAATCTCTCTCTCTCTCTCTCTCTCTCTCTCTCTCTCTCTCTCTCTCTCTCTCTCTCTCTCGTGCGCTTGCACATGTGGATAGTTTCTCTATATTTCTTATTCACAATTTTTCTAGGCAGTTTATGTCGCAAAAAGTCAAGATCTTGAAAAAGTCGCGGAAATCGCAAAAAGTCGAGTTTCTGAAGAAGCCACAAAAGATGCAGAAAACAAAGTTTCTAAAGAAGCCACAGAAGCAACAGAAATTCAAGTTTTTGAAGAAGCCACAGAAAGATGAGTTTCTGAAGTTGATGCAGAAGGCCAAATTTTTTGACATATCAGTAAAGAAAATTGTTGGATCAAATTGGGAGGCCTGACTTGGAGGGGAAGACAAGGTTTTCACATAGGTCTAGGTGTGTCTCTTCTTGAACAAATGAATTTCTTTATTGAAACAGTTGTTGGGTTTTTCCCCTTGGTGGGTTTTCCCAAGGTAAATCTTATCTTCTCTTATGCATTGTGGTCTCTACTGTTCTATTTTTATTTGTGGTTGAAGTTATGGAGCATAATTACTAAATGATATATTGGAATAAAAGTTAAAGAAGATCTAAATCAAAGGTAATTATCACCATTTCAGAAATATTATGCTAACCCTAATTGCACTAAGAAAATCAACAATTGTTAGGGCATCAAAATTAGGATATAACACCCCCTCACCCTCCAAATAACAATATCCTCGGTGTTAAGTAGTCTTAAGAAGTGAAAAAAATGGGTATGCCTCTTTCATGGTATCCTTTGATTCCCATGTTTCTTCATTTGAACAAAAGTACTCCCATTACACCTTTAACTGTCGAAGGCTTAGTTATGAAGAAATATTTCCTTCCTATCAAGTATACATAGGGGCTCTAGCTAGAACTCTCCCCCTAGTTCCCCATGAATCACAACCAAATCAATTATGTGGCTAGGATCACGCACGTGCTTTTCAAGAAATGAAATATGTAAAACATCATGTGTTTTAACATTTAGTGGTAAAGCAAGCCTTTATGTTATAAGTTCCATCCATTCAAGGATTTTAAAAGGCTTGTGGTATATGGGTTCAAGCTTGGCACAAGTTACCAACATTATGGAACTTTTATGTAGCTTTTCCTTGAGATACAGTGGTCCCACACTTTAAATTCTCTATTTTTTTGGTTTAGGTCAACATAACTCTTGTATCTATATATTGAGATGATTTCAAATTTTACTTGATTCTTAAGACCTGTTGTTCCATTAGCTTTAGCCTTTTTTATCCAATCACAACCCTTTTTTCTAGATTAATCTATTTCACCTAGGTGTTACATGTTTTTTTGTAAAGTGAATATAACGGGCTCATCTTTGGTGATTCTTGGTAGCCATTGTTGTAGGAAACCTCTAACAAATTTCGTTGGTATTCCCATTTCACTAGTTTTCCTATCATGTACCTACAAAGCATGTCTTCTAATATTTGATTCATTCTTTTTTTCTAAACATAACTTTGTAAAATTTGGCCAAGTTCCAAACCTTTAAAATAATGCGTTCCAAAAACTTGACATAAATTTCATATCCTTATAGAGATGATTGCCTTTGGCATACCATCTAGTTGAAAAATTACCTTCACAAAATTATCCACAATGTCAATTGCCTTATGGGTTGAATTTAACGAAATGAAACTAAAAACCTTGCTTAGATTACTAACCACTACCATAATTGCATCATGTTTCTTCTTTGTCTTTGGCAACCCAATGATTAAATCTAGTGCTACGGTCTCCCATTTCCACTCTAAGATTGGTAAGGGCTATAAAAATCTCGTAGGGCATTAGTCTTCCCCCTTGACCTGTTAACACTCTATGTATCTAGTAGTATATTCCACAATTTCCTTTTTCATCCTCGACCAACGATACTACTTCCTTATTGCCATGATCATCTTTTAATATTTTAATGTCTCAAATAAGGCTTCTTTTGTAAATCATCAAAGAGAAGTCTCTTTAAATTTATGTAGTTGGGTATGTATAGCTAATTATTATAAATAAACATCCCATCATTTGTTATTTGATGTTTTTCACATTTCATAGGTTACAACTGCAAAAATTCTTTAATATGCACAAATTGTTCATTAGTGCTCAAGGCTTCATTTACCCTAGATTTCAAATCAAATTCATATCTTCCATTTTTTGCTAAGTGAATCATTTGCATCCTCCTACTAAGCTACATTATTCTCTTTACCCTTAAGTGCTTTATCTCAAAGTCATGCCCGTTAAGAAAGATAGCCATATTTCTCATCAAAAATTCAAATGAGGCTAATAAACCAAATATCTCAGCCCATTATGATTAGTCATTAATATAAATCCACTCCCCATCAGGTAATGCCTCCATATCTTAAGAACATGAATTATAGTTGCAAGTTATAACTCATGAATGGCATAATCCCTCTTATGTTTCTTTATTTTTCAAGATTCATATCTTTTTAAACTACAAAAAATCCTTGTGATTAGCTCCCTTTTTTGCTTCCATGGATTGTTATAGTGTATTTTTCTCCAAATTTTTAAAAACATCGGCACTATTTATCGGGATGGCACTATTTTTAGTGTTGTTTGTGCTGACCAAAACATTTAGGCCATAATAGTGCCATAAATTTCCCCTGAAATAGCGCAAGCTTTAGCTCCTTTTTTGAGACCTATATTATTGCCTTGGTTAGCTCCCTTTTTAGCGTCAGATGTGCCTAAATAGTTAAATAATTAAGGTTTTGGGGTTTAAGTGGATAGGGGATTTAAGGATTATTGGATTTATGGATTTGGGCTTGAGGGATTAAGGGTTAAGGGATTAGGGGTTAGGGTTTAATGGATTAAGGGTCAAGAGCTAAGAGATTTGATGCTTACAGGTTAGGTAGCTTATTGGCTTTGGGATGATTGGTTAAGGGATTAATGTTTAAGTCATGCCTAGGGCATAAGGTTTTATGGATTAAGGGATTAGGGATTAAGTGTTTAAGGGTTGATGCCTTAGGGGTTATGGGTTTTAGGGATTTTGCGTTAAGAGATTAGTGATTAAGTAGGGTTTAGGGATTAAGGGTACTTTAGGAATTAGGGCTTACGGATTTAAAGGTCAATGCAGGAATAGGGGTTAGGGGATTTAGGCCTTTATCGAAACTCTTGAAATTTAATGGAATTGCTTCCACCATGCCCATTACCAATGTCATCCAACGATGTCGCAGGATGAGCAGTGAATGCGTAGAAATGTCTTGTATGCGTAGATATTTGACATTGGTAAACTATACACATGCCTTGACATTATGCAATGGTTTGAAGACTCAAGTGTGCTTGATGTCCTGACATAATCTTTGAGATTGTCCATGTTTTCATTAGTGTTCATCATGTAGTCGCATTTTCATCATTCATCATTCCCATAGATGGAATGTTTATCAAAAATCTCTTAAAATGTCAAGGAACATCTTCCAACACGCCCATCACCAATGTCATCCATTGATGCCACATAGTGAGCAATGAATGGGACCAACATTGAACTTTCTTCAAACTATTCCTGTATGCATCAAAATTTGATGGTTAGAGTAGACACATGCCTTGATAGTAGGTGAGGGCTTCAAGACTCAAGGATGTGTAATGTCCTTGCATAATATTTGAGATTGTCCACGTTTGCATCAACATTCATCATGCAATCTCATTTTCATCATTCTTCATTCCCATCTATGGAATATTTTTCGAAACTATCTTGAAATGTCAATATGGAAAATCTTCCAACACGCCCATAACCAATGTCATCTACCAACGTCACACGGTCAACAGTGAATGGGGCCAATGTTGAAATTTCTTCAAACTATTCTTGTATGCATTGAAATTTAACATGGTTGGGCTAGGCACATGCCTTGATGGTATGTGAGGGTTTTACGATTCAAGGATGTGTGACATCCCTGCATAATCCTTGAGATGGTCAATGTTTACATCAACACTCATCATGCAGTCTCATTGTCATAATTCCTCATTCCCATCTATGGAATATTTGTCGAAAATCTTTTGAAATGTCATGGAACATCTTCCAACACGTCCATCACCAATGTCATCCACTGACATCGCACGGTGAGCATTAAATGTGGCCAACGTTCAAACTTAGTGAGTATGGGGATTAAGGATTGTGGGTTAGTTATTAAGGTTCATAAGGTCATACAATGGAGTTTATTAGGATTTATATATGTTTGGGGCTATGGGATAGAGAAATTAAGGATTATTTGGGTTAGAAACTAGGGTTTTGAATTATGTGTTAGCATTTATTAGGGATAGTTATTAAGGGTTGGGGTTTTTTTTTTAAGGGTTTATAAGGTGAGGATTTATAAGGATCGGGAGTTTTCAGAGTGTTAAGGATTATAAGTTAATATAGTAGTTATCAGCTATAGTGGATATATTAATTTAGGAATTTTTGTTATTAATGCTAAGTCCAAAGGATATATGCATTTAGGGATAGGGGTTATTTGGTTTAAGGTTTAAAAATGAAAAGGCTTTGGGCATGTCCTAAAGGTTATGGGTTAGGGCATATAGGAGTTAGAGAATATGTTTGTATATGGGTTTAGGTTATGGATCATAAATGTTACTAGTTAACAAGTATATTTGCTATGGTTGAGAGTTTCTTAGTGATAATGATTACATTTCAAGTGTTAAGGATGATAGCATTATGCTTTTTGGGATATAGTTCTCATAGTTAGAAGATATATTAGATAATAGATGTTAGGGGTCAAAATTAGTATGTTTTAAGGGTTATAGGGGCTTGGGTTTCTCCTTCTTCCTTCCCTTCACACTTTGCTCTCAAAACGTTTTTTTGGTTTTGTAATTCCTGAGATGAAGTTCTAAATGAAACCTCCAACACTTGGCTTTACAATATCCATTGAACTTGTAGTGCTAGGAAAAATTCTTGCTACTATAAAGGCTACTTGACATTTTCTTATCATCAATGTTCCTCTAAAATTGTGGTTATTTTGCAGAAGTTTTATTGTCATTCTTCCCGTTGAAAGAACATGGAATAAAGTGCCAACAAACATAATAGTTGTGGCATATCTTCTTGAAATAGAAATAAACTATAGATGCCTCAACATAATTCTTTAGTCTCTCCTTATGCATTCCAATTTGTTTGTTTGGTCCCCCAAGGATTGGTGTAGTTTTGGATGGTGAAAAATCTCTTGGTTTCCCTCGTCTAAAATTCTACATGCAATTTGGAATGGCTTGTTTACGATTCCATTTTTAGTTTCCTTTTCTTCCATCGAATTTGCTTCTTTTTTCAATCCCTCTTTCCTTAAAAAAGGTTATTTTGGTACTCTTTGACTTATTCAAACACTTTATTCCACTATCCAAGCCTCCATGCTTGGGCCCATTTCCAACTACAATAGGATTTTCAATCCCTTGGCTTCTCTTTCATAACCCTTGGCCATATGTCGTAGCTTGTACAACAAGCTCCCATCATTATATGAATTATTCATAAAATAATGGGATCCTTCTAACTTTTCTTTCTTTTGTGAATTTTAATAATTTATGATCATTTAATTTAAATTTTAATAATTTGTACATACTTACAATTTGATTCATCTGTCATTTTTTATAATTTTTTCATAATTTGTTTTGATGATATCAATTTGCCTAAATTTGATTTAAAGATTATTATTTGTAAAATGTCAAAATTTTATGAAAATGATTTTACAGAGTATCATAACGTGATTCATAAATTGATTAGATTAATTGTCTCAGATTCCAAATATTTGAATATGGGTAATCTCAATCCAAATCAAAGGAAAATATTATTAATTGAGTCATTTGAATACCGAATGTTAGTGTTCTACTTCCATATATAGATTATTTTCAAACAAGTTCAATCAAGTTGGATTGAAACCAAACATAATGTATTTGGATTCATGTGGAACACTTAATATCATTAGTTTCAACCCATTGAATATCGAGATGTGAAATATGGCTATTTAAGCTTCTTTCCTTTAAACTTATTGATTTTTCATTTGATATGTGGCATTTCTTGATATGGATTTTCAAGGTTCAATGCACATTATTGTTGATGTGGAGTATAATGTGTCATATCCCACACACTGCATGCGACATTTATTTAAAAAATTGTGCTAATGTGTCAACTAATCTAACAATGATGTGTTAGGTGATTATTATATCTGGATCTAGAATCAAGCTTACGAGAATATCAGTTGAAACTCTTTAGATGCCAAATGTTAGATACATTGCCATCAAGTGTTTTACATTTGGATATGTCCCTAGTAGTTGGAACTTGATTCAAGTCATCCATATTTCCAAATACTTATGATCTAGATTTTTGAAGGGAACAAAATGAAATACAAATTTATAACCAAAGCATAAATATATAGTGAAACTTGTCTTCTATTAATAAGTGGAAGGTGTTGAAAATGTAGAAATTCATAATGAAACAAACTAGCTTGAATGGTGGTAGCTTATCGCTAAGTAGATATGTGACAACTACATGCCTTCACCAAAGTGAGTTACAATGAGGTCGAAAGGACCATTCTAACATCACAAGCAATGAGGAAAACCCAAATATTGAAAAACCTAACCCTAAGAGATGAAAAGCCAAAGGGATTATGGGCCCCATTAGGTTTAGTTAGTAAATCAACTTCCCAGGGTCATAAATTTTGCATACAATAATTGTTTGGTAGGCTAGGTGGCATGTTTGAAAGGTCTAGCCAAGAATTACACATTTCCACGAACAAAGCATGGGTCATTGCCATGTAAAAAAATATCATTTAGGGCCTCAAAATGGCCCTAGAAGTTTAGCAACCGAAAAAAATGTAAAAAACCTCCTAAGATAGAGAATTTTCCTTTGAGTCAGTAGAGTAGGTGGATGGCCACTGATATCTATTGAAAATTGTAGCAAGAAATTATCAATTTGATTTTTCCTTCATTAAACTAAGAAAATCTAAATTTCGACAACAGTAAACAACTTGGATGATGTTAACTTGTGAGACATCACTTGTGTCACCCAGTTTACTTAGTAAATTCAAGTTGGACGAGTTAGAGTTCAGTTCTGCATGTGTGGTTGCTATTTGTAGCAACCAAGGTCAGTTATCTCAGGTTGTTTTCAATTAAACTAGTTCCAATTGTTGGAAGAACTAGTGGAGGGTCAAGTTGTGTAGTAGGAATTCAGTAAAACTCATTAATCATCCAGTTAATTGATCAATTAGCCAAACATAGCTAATAAATTTAGAGAATTCGAGTTACCCATTTGAGGTGGAGATTCGAAGGCAGTGTAACATCAATTGTAGACTAGTCTTGTGTGTACATTTGTTGCATGTAGTCATATGATCAGCCTAAGGAATTTCTCAATTCAATTAGAGGAATTTCATAAATAATAGGGACTAATTCCTCAAGGAACAATTCAAGTAAATAGGAGCTCAAGCCGAAGAAAAAATTGACTAAGTCTAGGTCAGAGGCCTTTTGTGAGTAAAGAGATAGGTTTTGCACTTGCAGGGTGAGCTCAATTGAGTGAAGTAATGGTAATACATATTTATTCATTTGATTAATGGAAGCAGACATTAGGGTTTTTAGTAGAATGTTTTCCCTAGATAAAAATACTTGTTGCATGTGTGTTATTTCTTCTTGCATGTATGAGATTTATGTTCTAAATTGTGAAATAACATTTACATAGCAGTAGAGTAGGTTTGTGTTTTGTGGTTTTAATTAAAAATTCGTGAGAAGTTGCAAATCTACAGCCTAATTTCTACATGGTATTAGAGTTGGATTCACATTATAGAAAAAGTTGTTTCTGAGAGGTTTGAATTTGAAGATTAGTGCAGCAGGATTTGTTCAGAGCCGAGAAGATGGTCTTTAATGGACTAAGGCTATAGTATGCCTTTGAAGGCACCCAAATTTTGTTGCATTGAAGGATCATATGGAGGTGGTATTGGATGACAATGGATTTCTAGAATACATCAAGATAGATTTTGCAAAATCTCAAGCATCTGGTGTCCAAAACCTTGCTCAGTGAAATAAATATGTAGCCAAGGCGAGGAGAATAATATTAGAGGGAATACAAGATCATATTCTCTTGAATATCCATGGAAAAGAAAATTCATTTGTGATATGGAAAATGCTAACAGAATTGTTCGAGAATAATAGTGAACACAACAAGTTGTGACTCAACGATAAACTTTGAAGCATCAATATGCAAAAGAATGACACAATTTCGCAGTATTTGAGCAAGTTTACGTAGTGTTGTGATGAATTGGCAAGGTCGGTGTTAATGTCCCTGAAGAATACTTGGTAAGCCTAGGCCTTACGGGCCTTCCCAAGAGCTAGCAAAGCTATCAAGGTTTGGTGAATGGGAGGGAGAAACACGAAGGTAGCACAAGCCTTCATCAGGGAGATTGTGAGATTGCATGGTGTTCTGAAAAAGATTGTGTCGGACAAGGATGCCAAGTTCACTTCCAAGTTTTGGAAGGAGTTGTTTGTCGGATTGGATACAAATTTGGCCCTCAACACAACTTATCCACAAAAATATTTACAGACAAAGAGGGTCAACAAGATACTAGAGGATATGTTGAGGATGTATGTCATGCATTAGCAGAGGAGATGGGAGGAGTAACTTCCATTGGTTGAGTTTGCATACAACAACGATTATCAAGAGTCACTGAGGATGACTCTGTTTGAGGCATTGTTTGGGCAGAGGTGTAACACTCCCATCAGCTGGATTGATCCAATGAACAGGTTACTTAATGGACCATACATGATTTCAGACATGGAATAGGAAATGTAGGTTATAAATAAGAATCTAAAGGTAGAACAAGATAGGTAGAAAAGTTATGCAGACAAAAACAGGGCATTTAAGGAGTTTCAGGTTGGGAAGAATGTTTATTTGTGCATTAATCCCAAGAATATATCCTTGATGATTGGATCATGTTCCAAGTTGGCACCATGATATTACATTCCTTTTGAGATCCTTGAGAAGATTGGACCAGTGTCCTACATACTTGCACTACCTCTGACAATGATAGTCCATGATTTTTTTCATGTTTTTTCTGCCTAAAAGATATGTAAAGTATGTTGATCATGTTATTGATTGGTATGTATTGCAGGTGGAGTAAGAAGGATAATTTTGGCCAGAACCCCAATGCATATTGTAGCGGAAACATCTCATGCTCCGGAACAGAGCACTCAAGCAGGTTAGCGTGCGTTCGAAGCTCTTTGGGCCTGATGAAACTACATGGGAGATAGTTGATTAGATGGTGGCTATGTATCCTTCATTCTTTTGCAGTGAAGGAAAATGCTTTCTATTGTTAATATCGCCATAAGCTAAGTTATAAAGATCCAATAAGCGGTATGGCTTTTATATTGTCATGTTGTCATGGTGGTTTTTCTTTTGAGCAGGATGTTATTGTAAACACTGCAATGAGTTGGGTTATAAAGGTCCATAACCATTATTTTTCACTTCAGCAGTTTTGCTAGCTCTAGGTGTGGTGTACCAATGAGGATGGTATTCCCCTAAGGGGGATGGATATGTAACAGCCCCGAGTTAAAATATCGTATAATAAAAGTTAATAAAGGTTAAAAAAGACCAAGGGAAAGGGTCACTTATCCCAAGCTGAATGTTGGGAAAAATATCCTAGTGGGCATTATTTGATGTATTTATGGCTAAGCAAGATTGGAAAAGGCAACAACTAAGGCTTTAAAAGGAAAAATGGCATTTTTAGCGATTTATTAATGAAAATCATGGAAATCAATGGAAAAGGAAAGTGAAACGTCACGGGTTGCATGTGAGGAGAAAAAATGAAGGAAAATAGAAGAAAATTGAAGAAAATAGAGGACTCATTAATAAAAAAGACTTTTGAGGATTAGTTGGTACCTTTTTTTCAATTCAATTTTGGAATTAGCTTCAGAGAGGAGAAAGAAAGTAAGCAAGCAAGGAAAGGAAAGGAAAGGAAAGCAAAGAAGGACAAGGAAACAAAAGGAAGGCAAGGATCAAGCAGCTCCAACAGGAATACTTGCAGGTAACATATTGCATGTGTGATTTCCTAGGTTGTTTTGACATGCATGGTGTGTGCATGTTGGTATATGGTTCTTTTGTTGTCATTGGCATAGATGTTGTTGAGATTCGACAATGGATTTTAGCCTAGCCTTTCCATTTATGAATAACCATGGTGTGATGGGATTATTGTCGATTTGAGCTTTGGATTGCCAGATGGTTTTCAAATTTAGGATGTGGTGCTCTCAGTAAAATTCCCAAAGGCCTAGGAATCCCTTGACCGGTAATGGTGGGATAAACGATAAATCCTTAGGGTGGAGACAAGAAAATTCCTCAAGGATGGTGAAGAAATTATAAGGCGGTCGTGGTTTAACCTCTGGATTCCCTTAATTGTCTTTATATTGGTTTATCTCATGAGATCCTACGATCATGCTTGGAATATGGCATGGGGGTGATTGGTTGAAGAGAGATTTAGCTCAACCAATCTATGGTCGAGTGGAACGTGGAAGTCCCGAACTTAGTCGGTATTTTATTATGTTTAATAAAAGCTAAGTTTCTCTTTCTTTTTGCAATGAAATGTATTTGTTATTATGTGGCTTTAATGGTTGTTCCCTTATTGTTATTTATTTGCTTATATGCTGGTTATAAGCATGGTTATATGATAGTTCTCAGTCATGGATCTATTCATGTTTTTTCTTGTAACTAAATAAATAATGAATGCAAGACCTAATTGATTATATGACAACTAATGTGAGAAGGTAGAGACCCTTCTTGTTAAACATCAATTAAGTTTTCAGTCCCTTATGTTCAGACTAGCACTCGTGGCCTGTAGGTTATATATCTACCAAGTGTTTGACGAAATGTCAATCTCGGGTGGGGATGGTTAGGTCAAGTCCTCGTACTAGTTTTGGCTTGTAAGCATTATCTTCATGTATTTTATGGGTTCTGGAAGTTTCATGGATTTTATAGCAGAGGCTTAGCCCAGTCCTAGAAAGTAGCCTTAATTCTCATAGTCGTTGGCACAACACT
>APFE031456302.1:0-73585 GCA_000404065.3 Pinus taeda
TATAAGGATGGACAAATATCTCCATTGGTATGAGGCCTTTTGGGGGTAAAGCCCAAAAACAAATCCATGAGGGCTTAGGCCCAAAGTGGACAATATCATACCATTGTGGAGATATGTGGTGTCCAGAGTCCTTACAATATACACCAGTAAATTTAGACATAAAAATCAATGGAATGAATTTCTCATTAATCAATGTCGTGAACCAACCAGTGATGGGACTACCACATTCCACCCGACCATAGATTGGCTGAGCCAAGTCTCTCTTCAGCCAATCAACCCTATGTCATACTCCAAGAATGAATGTGGGACTCATATAACACATTAAAAACACCAATTGATGTGGATGCCACCAGAGTTCTCAGCCTACACTGTGAGAAATTTGAGTGCCTCCTAGTTTCTTAGGATTTACGGTGCATATGTAGTCCGACCCGAGGATCAGTAGGCCCTACACTGAGACATACTCTCCAGGCTTTACCATGCATTCCATCCTAGAATAACTAGGCCAAACAAAGAGAAAATCCACCTCTTGAGTTTACCTCATATCCCGCCATTCACTGGAAAGGATTCGTATGCTCACTGGGGCAAATCATCTGGCTTTACCGCAACCCATAGTCCAGTTAAGGGGTTATTAGGCCAATGGCTTCATACATCCTCAGTTTGGTTCAAGGATCACTACACCATGTGTTTGTCAATTTGGAGATCCACCACACTCAGCTTTGAATATAGTCCGACCATCCCACATTAACCGAATGAGAGAACCCACCTCATCTAAGCTATCAATAAATGACAAGGCTACGCTAAAAATACTGTCACATCTGGAAAAACCCATGCCATAGTAGAAAAGAAACACATGCAATCCCATGCATTCCAAATCTAGCAAGGAAAATACACATGCAAGTTGATACTTGCAATGAAGCTCGTTGTAGCTTTTTGATCTCGCCTTTCTCTACTTAATCTTTGCTTCCTCTTGCCTTCTTTGTCATTCTTTCTCTAATGCCAAAGTGCTCCAAAGCTAAACTGATAAAAGGTTACCAACTAATCCTCAGAAGCCTTTTTATGAATGAGGCCTCTATTTTCGTCATTTTCCATTATTTTCCTTCATTTTCCTCCTTACATGCAACCTATGACCTTTCACCTCCTTTTTCTCTTAATTTCCATTATTTTCATAAATAAATGTGCCAAAAATGCATTTTTTCCTTTTAATGTCTTAGCCATTTCCTTTGCCAATTTCCTTAGCCACAAACGACCAAATGAACACCCACTAGGGTGTCTTTGCTAACATTCATCTTGGAATAAGTGTCCCATTCATCTATGGTTATCACTTTTAACTTTTATTACATGGAATTTTCACCATGGATGTTACATAAAAAAAGGGTGAAAGAAGAGAAAGGCTTTTTGTGCAGGGAGGTGAAGCAAGAAAGTCCATCGGGGTACTTTCTAGACTCGTTAGCAATGGAGCAATGCTTGTGTTCCTAGAGTGACTCTGTCAGGGTATTGTCCTGGCCTGCTGGTAGCAGAGCAACATCATAGATGAAAAATGTACACTAAAAATATAAAGTTTGCTTGCTACATTACCCTTCTCTATCTTGAAACGTTACGATATCGCAAGTCTTATGTTTGTGTTCAACCAAGAAGGAATTAAGGGGGCGATGTTTACATACAAATTAAGTGGGGAAGTTGGACTGATGTAAACGGTGAATATATACTTCCTCAAGAATTTTCATAGTGTATTTTTTCAAATTTGGTAACTATTCTTGGTATACTTCAATGTTCTTCCTCACTCTTAACAAAATCTAAAATTCATAAATTAAGGTTTGGGTGTGCTTCTCTCCTCTAGTCTATTTTGGATTGATTAGATTGTATTGCCTTTCATTGGACAATTGATTAGAGTGAACTTTCTGCCAAATGCGCGCACTTGCTACAATGAGAGATTTAAGTCGTAGTTATTGATTAATAATGAAGTTATTGATTATATTAAATTTATGATTTGAAGTTGTTACAATTTATAAAAATGATGAATCTTATAGCCTTTTCTTAGTAAAATTATATTATATTAGATACATGTATAATATTTTTAATGGTTTAATTTATAATAATTCAAGTTAAGAAGATTAAAGTAAAATATATATAAGTTTTAAAAATTTTTAAGAATAATTTAGTTTTGTAAAATGTATACTTTCAATTTTTTTGGATATTAAATTTTAAGTAGTCTAATTTTTTTAATATCCAATTCAAATTGGTATTAAATTGGTATTAAATTTGAATTTGGTAACTATGTTCTGTATGAGTGGAAGGCTGTGAGGGTGGAGCTGAGCAATGTGAGCGACCAGGTTGGAACTATTTTTTTTAAGTGTCGTAAGAGGCTAGTGCACAGATCTGCCATTCAGTGTTGTTTAAAGAATCGATCTGCGTACCCAGGGGAAAGCCGATCATTAGAGCTGATCTGGCGATCAGAGGTGGAGTTCGTTCTAGCAATACGTTGAGATGGTTATTTCTTTGGTTTGTTGCCCACTGTCATTAAGATAAACTCAGAAGAGTCAATTTATGAGGAGCGCTATCCCATCTTCGTGGAGCCAGGGGTAGTCAAGGTCTCATCCTCTATCTTTTGGAGCTATTTGATTGGATACTGTCTGATCTGCCTGTGGTGCCATAGAGCCGGTGGAGGTATGCAAGCGCTGGTGGGGAATTTGATAGTGGTGTGGCGCAATGGAACAATTTGAGCCTTTGTGGCATTGTTGGTGTTTGATCGCACCTGTTGAGCTTGTCATAGTCGCTTGTTGTGAGACAGTGGCCCATGGGATTGTGGTCCTACTTGCCAGATTCGAACCAGAGGCCTGTCTATTGTGTGGCCTACCCGTTGAGCGTGTTAGTAGAGCCCGCAATTGCCTTCAGCTATGATCAAAGAATGGTATGGTTGTTCGGCCTTGTAAGCACTGTTGATTGGTTTTGCAGGTGCTCAACAGAAGTGCTGAGGATTCTCCAGCATAAGCACTATCACATTTATTTGCCATTGAAGCTCCTAAATACTCCCAATCTAGCTTATGACTTTGATAGTGTGTTTTTATCATAAACTTCTCAAGTGATTTATAGAATGAATTAAGTGGATGTAAAATATGGATGGTTCTCAAATTAGTTTGGTAGTTGTGGATCTATAGAAGAGTTTCTTATTTGTTAAAGATGTGAGAGTGGTTTTCTCGTGAGGTTATGTGATAGTTTGGGATGTTGTTTAGTTATTGAATTCTGCAGATTAGTGATTATGAAATTCTAGTATAAAACTTGGGAATCTAGTTTGTCAACTACACTTTTACGAGAGTTATGAGACAAATTATGGAGCTAGTAGCCTAGAATATTTCAAATTGATAATAATGAACAGATATATAATTATAATGGTTGACAGAATTATGTATGTGAAAGACATTATAGTATACTCTGGATTGGAACAATTGGACACCCATACATTCCTGTTGATGATTACCCTTGTATATTTGATGATTACCCCTATATATTTTTCAATACATTTGTAAACACCATGACCACTGACTGATCATTAAAAAAGACTTACAAAATATAATTCCCACTTTTTTTAATTGTGATGGTTTCCTATTCTTATCTATTTTTTGATAATATTTATTGGACACTTCTAAGTTTCATATTTTAACTTAATGAAAATATACGTCCTCCAACAGTATTCCCTTCCAACAATAACAAAGGGATCCCACTACAGTTGGGGATTTAGACCAAAAGAATAGAGTTTCATATTTGATGAAGAAATTCAACTCTGATGAGAGCATTCACGAGAGTGGGCAAAACTTCATATTTTAATTTTAAAAAAGAAAATGTTTTATGATTTAGAAGATCAAAGGACTGAAAGAGCTCTATCTTCCACGGTACAAATGAGGAATTAACGCGAAATTAGAGAAATATTAATTAATCCAATCAAAGTAGGGTTGGCTGGCTAAGGAGATGCAAATACTACTTTTAAGAGATAAGACATCATTGATTTTCAGCAAGCAAGCAATCAGAAAATTTTTGGCAAAAACTCAATCCAAAGGTGGGAATTTAACGTAAGGTTGATCAACGCAGGTCACAAAGGAGCTAATCGCGCTACAGAGCACTGACTTTCACTAAAGACTGCGCTGGTTTCAATGATTTCAAAACTAATTAGTGCAGGTCAAAGAGCGCCAATCTACATTGATCAACACAGGGCAAAGAGGGAAAAACTGCGCTGATTAAAATATTCCTTTGTTAATCAGCGCAGGTCAAAGAAGGCCTAAGTGTGCTACAATGCACTGTCTCTAAGGCTAGCCTGCACTGATTCCTGTGCGGCCACTCAAGAGTCATCTAACCTCAAATTTTGACCAAAATTCAATGCAAAATGCTGAATTACAAGTAAAGTATGTCAAGGTGTCTAAGGAGGTGGATAAGCTACTAAAAGGGCTAAGATTTCCCTAGTATGGTTGCCAATTTGTTTTGGGAAAATTGTGTTTTATCAAATGCCTAACCCTCTAGATTTAGTAGCTAGCCTCAAAACAACAAACAAAGTAATTTGCTACCTTTTCTTTAATCAATAGATAAGAGAGGTAAGAAGAGAAACCAACCTGTAGCTTTCGCTTGCTCCCTCTCTCCTTTGACCGATTTCACTACTCCTTTCCATACTTAACTCGCTTGGAAAGTACCTACACACAAGTCGAGACAGAAAACCATCAAAACATACAATAAAGATCTGTTAATTAAACATATCATAGAATCCAGAATACGATATACATCATATAAGAACATGAATGGAAAAAGCTTTGAATTCTTTATTGATAAAAGGAAAGATTACAACCCATGAATGTTCATGCTTGATTCAGTGTCTTCCTTCCAGTTTCGATCCCCTTCTCTCCTCATGAAGCAACAATTCGACATCATTACAATAATCTTACTAATCTCATTCAAATAACATCTCCTTAGCTCAAGAAATTCCAATCTAGACTAGCCTTTGAATTCTTGGTCAATTTATATCTGAATGGAGGAGGTTAAGCCATTAATGGCCTTCATGGATGCTCTGCCAAATTTGGGAAGTGGTTCCATGGAGGAAGGGATAATGGATTAAGGTTCATTCATCTTTTTCCTCATCCAAATGCGAGCTCAACCAACTTGGAAACTTCTAGAAGTATCCATTGGATGAGGAATCCAATGGATTCATTTAAAAAATTCATTGAATCTCACTCAGCATAGGTGAAACAAAGGCTAAGTGCATTGCAGCACACTCAGTCAGTGCAATTCCTGCATTGTAATGTAGCCTGATAGAAGGCTACCTGTACTGTTCTCCTTAGGGAAACTTTTTGGATGAATGGTTTCATGGAAATTCTTGGGAGGAAAGCATGATGTAGGTTGACCTCATTAGGGAATGAAAACAACTAAATTATTGATTGGTGGACCCTAATAGTACTGATTTGGAAGTCGGGATTGATGTGCTCAAATTGACCTGTAATAGGTATGAGAAAACATTTCAGGATTCATGACTATTATGAGAGTATTAAAGCTAGGATTGCCACCTACAACCATAAAGGAAAGGAAAATATATGGTGGGAAGATCTTACGAATGCTAGAGAAATATATGAGAATGAGTTGACTTGGACACAATTCAAGGGACTCTTTAGAGAGCAATATGCATCTGAATGTTATTATGATGGCAAAGAAAAATAGTTCTATGAACTCAGGATGGGATAGTTATCAAATGATGAATATGCCACTAAGTTTTTATAATTATTGAGGCACACTTCCCTATCTTCGAGATGAGAATACTAAGATCCATACGTCCATTAGTGGTCCGCCTATGGAATTCTGGGATAGAATTGAGTTCTTAGAACATTAAACCCTAAAGGATGCCATTAAGAATTTAAAACATTGTTATGAACAAGAAAAGTTCTAACCAAAGATTAAAGGCAACTCGAAGCCAAAGCGAAGTGATGGGAATAAGAAGAATTGGCCTAAGAAGAGCTTAGAAAAGAGAGAAGATAAGTACCCAACCCTGTAGGCCAATTTCAGAAAAAAGATAATGTTGTTATTAATAACAATATGCAACATCTAGCAACAAAACAAAACAAGTTTGAGGGCCAAGAGCCACTAAGGTGTTGGAATTATGGTGAAAACCATAGGAAAATATATTTACCACATCAACAAAATGTTGGGCCAAATATTTATAGTGCTCAAGAAGCTTGCACAACGGGTGAGGTAGCGTGAAGTGTACCTATAATTTATGTAGCAGTGGGCAATTGCCAAGAAAATCACCAAGCATCCATCATTGAGATTGAAGGTAAGCTACATGCCAAAGTTATTTCCATTTTAATCAATCTGGATTCTAATTATAGCCATGACAACCCAGAGGTTGTTGATAAATGGAAACTAATGAAGGAATTGCCAGAATAACCATGGTTGGTTCAGTTAGCAACTAGAACAAAGAGGCAAATCAATCATTGGGTAAGGTCGTGTGTATTTGAGCTAAGTGGCATGCCTATGAAATCCCATCTCAATGTATTATCATTGGGTGCATATGGTGTACTATTGGGCATGGACTGGTAGTATTTACATCGAACCAAGGTGGAAAGTTTTAACAAGGAAATTGAATGCTTAGATGAGCAAAGAGAGAGCAAAGTTTTGCAGGGAAAAATGAAGTGTACATCAGTAAGACTGATCACTACCATGCAAGGAAAACATAGCCGTATAAAAGGATGCACCTTGTTTGGAGTACATATTTCTAGTGATGAGAAAGATGACATTGACCTTTAGGAGGAAATTTATTTACTGAGAAAGCACCATGTTTTTCAATAGTACACATATGTCTTTTCTGAGGAGGTTCCTAGATTTCCTTCTCACAGATAGATAGATTTATCTATTGATTTGGTACCTGGAGTAGCACCATCATCCAACGCTCCATATAGGATGAGTACTCCTGAGTTGGTGGAGTTAAAGTTGTAGTTGGAGGAAATTCTTGACAAGGGTTATATAAGGTCGCGTGTGTCTCCATGGGGAGAATTTTACTATTTGTGAAAAAGAAGGGTGGAAGCCTTAGGTTTTGCATTGATTATAGACAACTTAAAAAGGTAACCATAAACAATAAGTACCCATTTCCAAGGATTAATGATCTTTTTGATCAGCTAAGGGGAGTTTTAGTCTTCTCCAAAATTGACTTAAGGTAAGGATACCATGAAGTAAGGATCATGGAGGAGGATATTCATAAGGCTGTTTTTAGAAAAAAGGTATGGAAACTATGAGTTTGTAGTGATATATTTTGGGCTTACCAATGCGTTTGCCACATTCATATGCTTAATGAATAGTGTGTTGCATCCCTATTTGGACAAGTTTGTCATTGTATTTGTAGATGACATACTGGTGTACTCCAAGTCAGAGGAAGAGCATGTGAAGCATCTGGATGTAATACTACAATTTCTAAGGGAGCACAAGCTCTATGCCAAGCTTACCAAGTGTAACTTCTTCTAGCCACAAATAAATTATTTGGGGCATATTGCATGCAAGGAGGGGATCTAAATTGATCCTAAAAAGGTTAAGGCCATAATAGAGTGGCCAAATCTAAGGAATGTGGATGAAGTTAAGTCATTCATGGGATTAACAAGCTATTACAAGAGATTTATTAGGAATTTCTTCAAGATAGGCCATCGCATCACATCCTTGCAGCGGAAAGGAAAGATATTTGAGTGAAATTCCCAATGAGAAGAAGTATTTGAACAACTAAATAAATTTCTAACCAACACACTAGTGTTAAGGATTGAAGATCGTGACAAGAACTTTGTTATGTGTACGAATGCCTACAAGGAAGGACTCAGAGGGGTCTTAATATAGGAAGGCCAGGTAGTATGGTATGAGTCTAGGAAGTTAAATGAACATGAGACGAATTATATGACTCATGACTTAGAGTTAGTTGCAATCATTCATGCATTGAAGATGTGGAGGCTTTACCTCGTGGGTAGAAAATTCATACTTATGACAGATCATAATGGGCTTAATATTTGTTTGGGCAACCCAAGCTAAATGTTTAGCAAGAAAGATGGTTGGTCATGCTTAACGAATTTAAATTTGAAATTAAGTACCTCAAGGGAAAAGAAAATAAGGTGGTTGATGCTCTTAGTAGAAGAGTTCAAGTGAGCCACTTGACAACTGTGAGTTCTTATACAACATAACTAGTAGAAATGGTAAAAAATGTTGGATGACAAGATGAAGAATATCATAAAGTGAAGGAAAAGTTGTTGCAAGGTGGTGAGGATAAATAATATCACCTCATTGGTGACATCCAGTTAGATTTAAAAACAAGATTTATGTGCCAAACCATGAGAAAATAAAAAGGATGATAAGGAAATAATTATATTTTAAGCCTTATTCAGGCCATCCAAGATATCAGAAGACCCTTACAACGATTAAAAGGTACTATTACAGGCCTAGTTTGAAAAAGGAAGTGATTGATTTTGTGGCAATATTCATGGAATCCCAAAAGGTAAAGTCCAAGTGAAAACACCTAGCAGGATTGTTGCAGCCTATTCCCATCTTGGAGTGGAAATGGGAGGTAATTTCCATGGATTTCATTACAGTATTTCCTAAAACATATAGACAACATGATGAAATCATGGTAGTAGTTGATAAGTTGAGCAAGGTAGCTCATTTTGTGGTAGTCAAGTCTACCAACCTTACTAGTGAAGTGCCACAAATATTCATAAATGAGATAATGAGGCTGCATGGTATTCCCAATAAAATTATATCATATCGAGATGCTAACTTCACCTCACAATTTTGGAAGGAACTATTTGCAAGTTTGGGAGCATAACTAGAATTTAGCATAACGTATCATCCACAAATAGATGGGCAGACAGATAGGGTAAATAGGATCCTTGAAGACATTTTGAGGATGTATGTAATGCACCAACCTAATAAGTGGGAAGAGTACCTACCACTTGTAGAATTTTCATAGAAAAATGGATATCGATAATCCATAAGGATGAGTCTATTTGAAGTTATGTGTGGGAGAAATTGCAATACTCATATCATCTAGAGTGATCTAATGAATAAGGCCATTATTAGGCCTCATATGCTTAAGTATATCGAGCAACAAGTTCAACTCATAAAACATAATCTGAAAGTGGCACAATATAAGGAAAAAATCTATACAAATCAACATAGTGTGCATAAGGAGTTCCATGTTGGGGAACATGCGTATACAAGAATTAAACCTGAGAAGAGTTCCCTAAAGATTGGGACATGTTCCAAGCTAGCACCACAATATAGCGAGCCATTTGAGATCATTGAGAGGATTGGGCCAGTGGCTTATAGGTTGAACTCACCTCCTTCAGTTAATGTTCATGATGTTTTCCATGCCTCTTTACTTAAAATATATGTGCATGATCCTAATCATGTGATTGATTGGTCTATTCTATAGGTGGAACTAGAGGGAGAGTTCCAACCAGAGCCAATATGCATCCTAGATAGGAGGAGTCTCATGCATCAGAATCAAACAATAGAACAAGTCAAAGTGTAATGGAATGACTTTGGGCTAGAGGAAGCCACTTGGGAAATGGTTAACTCCATGAAGGCAACCTGCCCACTTTTTTTTGTTGATTGAGGGGAATGTGCATATAATGTAAATATTGTATAGAGATGTGTATATAAATCTCCATAACATAATATGTGATTGTATTTTATCTCTAGTGTTGCATATGGGCAAATAACATTGAGGGTGGTGTTCCCTCAAAGGGGAGCGGACTGTGAAAACCCCAACCATGGTTCTCTTGCAACTACATTGTAAATATTTCATGGAAATAAAATTAAATGGGTTGAGACAAGGGACATAGATTCCGGAGGCTGGGGAGGTTACTTGAGACTGTTGTGGGTTTTTTGTGTAAGAAATCTAAACTATTTTAGGAGAAACATTAAAATAGTTGGTTGGTGAGCCTTAATGGACTATACATGAATTTAATATGGGCTACAAGGAGGTACACATACCATGCTACCTTAAGAAACACTCTAAACACACAAAGGAAAAAAAATGAATGTAGGCTGACAGTGCATACAACAAGGACAGGGGGTTAATCTATGTGTAACAAGAAAATAGGGAGGAAATCAAACTCAAAAGGAGGGAGACAAGGAAGGATAAGAGGGACAAAGGGATGGAAGAGAGAGCTCGAATTGTGAATCACTCCAACAGATAGGGAACAAGGTCAGGAGAGAAGACAAGAGGACAAAGGGAGTTGTTTTGGGTTGGAATTTTTGGTGGGTATATGGTTTCTCCTTAGTTAGGATCAATGCCTTTGGAGTCCTTGTAAAGCCAAAGGGTGGATAGGGTTTTCTTTGGATTCCTTTAGTGGTGTAGGTGGAGGATTGTATCCTTGGATTCCTGGAGTGAGAACGTTTGAAACATTCTTGTGGTTGATTAGTAGTGTGTCCTGGACTCCACTGAGTGGTGGAACCATTGTGTGTTGTTAAGGGTGGAGATGTTACTCTTTGGATTCCCTTATTAATTTAGGGTGGAGGTAGTTTTCCTTTGGATTCCCTACATTCTATTGACTGCTAGGAGGTTGGTGGGTGGAGGATAGAGGTCCTCTAGAGTCCCTGTTTTAGTTGGAAGTTGGCCCTTATCCATGAAGCAAGCCCCTCAGTCTCTAGAATCTGACTCAGGGGTGATAACTGCAAGTAATATTGGTTGTAGTTGTTTAAGGTTAGGTGGAGAGTCCTTTCCTAGACTTAATTTCCCAGGATATTCCAAGATAAGTGTCTTATGTATTTGTTGTGTTAATGAATATGAGTTTTCATTTTTAAATTGAAATGGTACTAAAAATGATAATGTGAACGTGTTGCAAATACTAGATTGTAACAATGTTTATATTATGAGTAGCAGAGTTATAATGCATCCATGGCATGGAATGAGTGTTATGAGCTATTTTAATGTGTTGTTAACATGCATATTAAACAACGATGTATATTATTAAAACTTATTAATGGTTCAGGAACCAGATCCAAATAATATAACCTATAATAGGTGAGTCCATTATTATGAGATAAAAAATACAATAGAGATAACCATTGGCTATGTCTGTGAAGACAAGTCCTCGTGGACGTATTATGGGATAAGGGTTACAGGTCTATGAAAGAGCCTGGAAAGCAATTTTCAGCACTGAGGATGATATCCTCTTCTAACCATAGTAGCCTAGACTTTCCTTGAGAGATGTAGGAAACCTGCATTTTGAGCAATCCTGTAGGTCTTTGACAGGCTTCGCGTTGTTGTCGGTTATGGAATTTCAAGACTAAGGGTGAACCTTGGCCTACATATAAATGAGGGACATCGATAAACTAGATATCCTTTTAGTATTTAACAACTCTTGTGGACTCAGGAGGAGTTGGTCAGGCGTAAGCTCAGGAGGGTAGCGTCTGTAACGGCTAGCAACTCATAATGAGCACGTAGGGACGTTGGCCTGGAGCATGTTGATTGTAGAGGCTCTGAATCCAAACCTGGAAGGAGCCTCTATTCATCGACAGTGCAATGGAGTCACATGGAGACCTAACTTATAACCAAATCCTATGCACAGTTACCATTGGTCGGAGGTTATACCTAGAATCGACAGGCCCCAGTTGGTTTGCTCAGATTATGCCTTATTATGATTGGGTGTCGAGAGGGTGACTTGACCGAGCATAATCTTGGACTATTCTTCATGGAACATTCATATACGAAGAGGGCAAAGGAAGAACCACTAGATCCATGTTGCGACACCCCTTCCTTGTGTCGTCATTGAAAAAGGTGGTGGGGTGGTGCAACTCTCCTAGACCATTGGCTCATTGGATCTAGTAGGGAGATGTGGACCACTAGATTTGGGGTCAAAATTTTCAGTCGTAACCCCAATTGCACCTGTCTCGACCAGGGTGAACAGGTGTGCAAGTCACAATAGCATAAACCATAGATCAAGATGCTGGGAGAGGATATCAGTCATATCGACGAATGTGTAATGCAACCATGGGTGATGACGTGGATATAGGGACCATTGGTCTGGTGGAATTATAATAAACATAATATAATAACAAAAACAAGACTAAAATACTATTAATGAATGATAAAAATATAGTAGGAATATATTAATACAAGAAAAGAAAATATAAATAATTATATTATAAGAAGTATCCCATTCCTCTAACAGAACCATATGAGTTGGATCCTTAATGGAACCTGACTCACTGGTAGGAGTGGTTACAATGTTTGAAGCCGTGAATGGATTAATCCATCAAAACACAGTTATTTTCACTCTTAATCCTTCATCGTTAATTGTTGCATAATTTTCTTTCCTTTGACTTCATGTATTTTTTTTTTACCTTGTACAAGTTGTAGTAGTTTTTGGATTATTATAACGTCCCATTGAATAATGGTTTTGAGCTTCCCTCTTCCATGAATATTGATAAATATTCCATCTTCTTCCTTAATAATTTTGGTATCACTTTTATTGTTTTAAAAACTTTTTTGAAAATGAGTATGGTGATATGGCTTCATTTGTAATAGTTTTCCTTCATTTAATATATCAATTATGTTTGTATTCTTTTAAGAGACAATATCATCATTTGTATTTCTCTCTTAATCTTTGATTACTCTATTCTTGGAGATAATATTATTATATTTGACATGTACATTTTCCAACTAGAGTTCAAATTCTTCAAGTATCTTCTAGCAACCTTCTTGAATTGTGTCTTCTTTCTCCTTTGAAGCTACAATGTGATCCCATGTTTTAAATTATGACATCATTCCTCAATTTTAGATTGCGTTTCTAATTTAGACTTGTATAAATTCCTTTTCACATTTAAAATCATTAAGAAGTTATTAAGTATGCTTTTGTAACCTTTTGAATTCTTCATCTTTCTTTTTCAATTCCTCCTTTGGCTCATGATTTTCGAACTTCCCTATGTTATTTATCTCTTGCTTTAAGTTATTAATTGGCTTATTGAGTGATTCATTAAGTGATTACATCTTACGTAATTGGCCACCCTTGTTCTTAAGCTCTTCTTTCAATTCATCATTATATTTATTTAACTTGCAAAGTTTTTCTTTAGGTTCTTTGGATTCATCTTCTATTTTCCTTCTTCCCTTCTGTTAAGGTTGCTTTATCTACACATTTAACATTTGGAATCTTTTCCACTTTTATAACTTCATTAAAAACAACATTATATTTTTTCTGTTGATTGAATTTGTGTTAGTATCCTTATCCATGGTTTTGATTTTTTGTTGTGTCATTTTCTCATTTTTCAACTTTTTCATTCTTGTTAGATTTTCATTTCTTAAACAAAAAAATTATTATCTTTGGATGATAGTGTTTTACTAATATTTTTAGTATCTTTTTTGTGACTGTTTGTTATGTTTTTATTTTGTAGTTGTGGCTTCTTTATCTATGATTGAAATTAGTGAATTTGTATAACTAACTTCTCTTGATATTTTCCATCGCACTGAATTGTGACATCTCGGTTAATTAATACTTGATTTTTCATTTCAAAGCCATAATTTTCTATCTAATTCTAATTGTTATATTTTTAGGTATTGTTGGCTTGATGGGGCCTAGCCCAGGTTCAACGTTATCTGTGCCAACTAACAAAACCATAATTGCTATCCCTTTTCGGCAACGACCTGCGTAGCGCAGGCTGCAATATCACCCGAAGCAGTGATGGGGGATGACAGTTGCAGATTTCTGAATCCAGAGGCCTATGTGATGGGTTCCTGCAGTTCTTATGGTTTAGATATACCTTTGCGCACCTCTAACCCTTGCGAACATATAATTACTGTAATTCTCTTTAAACAACTTCCAGACCTTCGCAGAGGTTCCTAATTATACTTATCATGCATAAATATTACAGATCTACTAGTTTCATGCAGTAAATAAGTATTAATTCATATAAATCATAACACAAAGCGAAGATACATAAACTTTAAAGAAGAAATAAAAAAGGCGCAAATGCATCCGAATTGGCTCAAAACAATCTTTATTAAGTATAATTGTTCAAATACAGACTTCTTTTCCCTACGCACTCAGCTGCGGGGGCCTGCGCACTCAGCTTGCATATTTACCAAGGTCTCCATGCATTTAGCTACAAGAGCCTTCCCCTTTCGCCTAAGTACATGAAACAAACATTTCCTGCCTTAGCACCTTGCCCTTGTAATGATTATTCACAAAATTTTTATTTCTTAGACTCGCTATGACTCATCTATATATAGCATTTTGCTTACAATACCACGGTCCGCGGGCCATGGGCGGGTCTCAAAAACCTCCTTTGTCCTACCCACCTAAGGGACTAAAGCCACTTTGACGCATACTAGCCTCACACTCCGTTTCCACATTTCGTGGAGACTTTACATTCGTTATAAAAGCAATTACAAAATTTAACCCAACTTTGACCAAAATGACCCCAAGGACCCCTTCCCAAGAGGTACTTTATCCTTTTTTAAAATACTCTTCTAATTTCGATTCCAAACTATGTGCTTCATGTGTGAAAGATTGATTTTGTTCACACAAGTTATTTAATAGAGAATCTTGTTTTTTGATTTGTATGTTTAACTCTTGAAAAGAAATGTTTAAGAAAAAATAATTTTTCTTTATTAAGTCAAACAATATTCTTTGATAGTATTTTTTATTTCTCTTTTCATATAAATTCCCTTTTCTACTCATGTGTAAAACAATTTCATATATATCTATTTTTTTTTTTTTACAATTTTCTTTAACACTTTAATGATTAAAGTATCTTGTTCTTAATATGTATTAAGAATTTTCAATTCTCTAATATTTCGACCTTTTATATATTTTTAATACTTCCCCTCTATTACTAATATTCCCCAATTGTTTGTTTTAATATTTTCATTTTTTTCATTTTTTACATGAATTTTTATGTACTTGTATTAACTTAGTAACTTCTCATACTGTTTCAAACTTATTTTCATGACAATATTTCTACCTTTTATATATTTTTAATACTTCAGCCCTATTACTAATATTTCCGAGTTGTTTGTTTTCAATATTTTCATTTTTTACGTGAATTTTTATGTACTTGTATTAACTTAGTAACTTCTTATAATGTTTCAAACTTATTTTCATGCAAAACAATTATCAATGGAAATATTCTTTTTTTTGTCCTACACAAAAATCATTCTTCTTTATTTTAAATGGCGCGATAGGTTGTATAGCCTTCCTCTATGTGGTCAAAATCATATATGGTTGACTTGATACTTGGAAAATTTCCTCTTTAAATATATTTTCTTGGCATGGACATGTACATTAACTTCATTTATGGCCAAAAATGGAATGTTGTTTGATTTATACTTATTTAATTGTACTTTAAAACACTTTGGAACTTCCTTTTTCAATTGTATTCTTTTACTATGTATGTGGCAATTAACTTGTATGAAATATTTGGTTGAGTTATGTTTTTTATTTGCACTTTTTTTTAACCAAGCATTTTGGGCAATATGTTTGGAAATTATTTTCAGCTCCTTCTCTTTAATTCCTCTAAAAAGTAAACTTAATCATAAATCAATGGATATGTATATGGAAGTTAACTTGAATGTACAAAATGTTTGGTTGACTTTTATTGCTTTAAGAGCACTTTTCTTTAACGAGGGTTTTTTCTCTTCTTCTTTCTCTAATACCTATAGAAAATAAACGTGATCACATGAGCATCCATTATAACAAGGAACAATATATGTATTTTTCAAGGGATAAATTATTATTACTTATTGACATGTTTAAAGATATAACGATATGAATATAAAAATAAGTAGAGGTGATCAACCATGTTGTTGGAAAAGGGGACATGACTTATTGTTCTGAGATAAACTTATCATTGTTACATATTAATTACTACATTATAGAATGATTTTCATATTATTATTATGATGTTGTAGCATCTTATTTCCAAGTCAAAATAAATTTTGACCTAGGGGTCTTTCATTTACCACGGGAGTTGGTTCCTTAAATTAGATTTAATTATTTAATCTAAATGTATTTTATTACGTTTTTAGGAGGATTGCCTATAAGTGATGAGAATTAGGAATATTGTAATCACATCTACTCTTTAGGAGAGATCTCGTGAATATTTGAGAGAGTTAGAGAGGTTTGAGGATTAGCTAGATCTCTTGAGAAATATGTGGATCTAGAGGATCTAGAAATAGGGATTTGTTGAGTATGTAGAATTTCCCACTGTAGATCAATAGATTATGAAATATATTAAAGCAAAATACAAGATCTACTTCTACAACAAACTTGTGGAAGCTTAATCGAATATGAGCAAGATTAAATAGAACACATATAATTGAGAATGAGAAATCAATCACACAAGAACACAGAACAATACTCTGGGGAAAGCCTCAGCTAAAAACCCCGATATTTGTATTATCATACAAGTGGAAATATGTCTGGATTACACAAAGCTTTAACTCACAGGCTATCCAGCTCTCAATACAATCCTTGTGCTGCTCATAGATAGTTAAAGGCTTCTCACAAACCTTCTCCTTTGCCCTCCAAGCCTCCTATTTCCTTGTGTAGTTTCTCTTGGGGTCTAATGTTGCCACCTGTGTGAATTCACCTCTCACACTGCTCACTAAACTTAGAAGTAACTACGCAATCCTGAAGGAGATAATTCCTTCTGCATGGATGAGTTTCCTTTACAGGAAAATTCCTCTAACTGATAGTACGTACACTATCCCTTCCTTTAATCTCAACTGGGTCTTTCTCTGAACTGACATGCATGAGTTATTTATGAGAGAATATTTAGTTATCTGGAAAGCAGCAGTTACATGCATGCATGCATTAACTAACTGAACTCACAATTAATTATACAAAATGTTAGAACTAATCTAATTGGACTTAACTCAGTTAACTGAGCTAACTAATTACAAATCAAAGTACAACTCATCCTCATCTCCTTAACTAAGGGATAAATTCCTCAATTAATGGGATAATTGTTGCATGTCCTCACATAAACTTCATGTTTGATTTTCTCCAACTAATTAACTCAAGATGAATTAATTAATTATTTTACAAACAACTCCTAAGATCAAATTCAAATTTTACTTCTCAATTTTACTTCAGGGACTAACTAAAATTGGAATCCATCCCGAAATGCTATTTATAGAAATGCCATTTTTATCACTTCCATTTTTCATTCCTTGTTGCTATGTCCAACACTGGTACCCGAACTGCTATTTATAGAAATTCTATTTTTAGCATTTCTTGTTGCCATTTTCAATAGAGTAATTAGTGGATTTGAACCGATTATGGTTTAGAATCGTATTTGTGTAAATATCTAATGGATGTAAAAGTGAGTAAAGGAAGGTCAAGAGTATAGGAGTGAGGCCAAGTGGGTCAAAAGGCCCAGAAAAGGGCTACAAAAGGGCTAAATAAATCAATCCTAAGAGGGCATACATGCCTTTGTAACTATTTGTATATAATATGAAGAAACACTGTGTTCGAGTGTTTGGAACATGTGTGTGCTAAAGACTGTTTATTATTATATGGAATTGTATTTCTGTTGTTAAGCATTAGTGTTTTATAGGATTGTAGTAGATAAGCTCAAGAGAGAGAGTGTTTCAAGAACATACGTTATAATCAACACATACTAGACATAACCCTTTTGAAATGGGGATAACCATTCCTTTTACAATTGGAATGATCAAATTTTTAGATCATTAATTCATAGAGTGATCAATGATCCATATTCAATAAAGAAATAAAGTAGAGAGAAAGTATACGATAGAGACATGACATAGATGGTAAATTGTGACCAAATCGGTTGTAGAAAACATCATAGTGGCATAATGTTAGCAATGGAATCTAAAAAAATATTGAATACAAAGAGATAAGGGATGTGAGAATAGTGTTGAATTCATTGCAATAGAATATTTCTCATACAACAAGGCCATGACTTAAGTGGACCTTAAATACAAAAGACCAAGTTCAAATCATAAAGGATCATGGACCATAAAAGGAGAAATACTTAGCCTTATTAAGACTTGACGAGAATACATTAATTAACGAAGGCTAAGGAGACAAAATTGAGGTTTTGTCAGAATAATCTCATAAAATGACAGGAATGGGGGTGTTGTGTCCTAGAGGGTCTTCCTTAAAATATCAAAGGAGGAGCACCCAAGAGGAGAAACCAAGATGACTAGGTGTTAGGTTGAAGTGCAAGCCAACCAATCTATAAAACACTATGATGACGTGGAGTTTGATTTATTAGTGTGAGATTGACAAGTGGACCACAAAGGAGTGCTAAATCCTCTCGGAGATAAAGGGTTTGTGCTTAGTTAAAAATACTCATGTATGACAACTGACGGAACAACATCTGAAAAAAATATTCACTTCTCAGAGTCTGTTTCTCGGGAGGAAAATCTATTCCGCAACTTTGGAGAGGTCCTAGGTGACATGGACATAAGACAATGTGGCGTGTGGGCCAAGTCAAGTATGGGAGAGCGATAATGAAGGAAATCCAAGTGGAGTTGGCCCGCACATATGTTTACATCATCCTAGAAGGGAATTTCTGGAGGAAACTAAGAGCACACCCAAAGGAAAGGTGAGGATGAGATGGATTTGTGATCACATGGAAATGTGGGGAATGAATTCCAATAGAAACCATGAATAGGGCAATGGTGTATGTCATGTAATTGTCTAATTTTCCAAAGTGATTGGAAGTGGCACTCATTAACAAAGGTCAGGGAATCTAGGGTTTGGTTATATGTTGTGGTCACAAGGTGACTATTACAAAGGAGCTTGAATAAAGGTAAGGGAATTATATTAATAATTATCCTCACACACTTATTATAGATGGAAAGACCAAGGCTACGATGGTTCTGTCTATGGTTTGGGCTATACAAGTATATATTATATGGAAAGATCTAGGATCCGATGGCTATATTTGAATGAAACTTAAATTTAAATGAGGATTAGAAAGGGATTTATCTCCCTAAGTTGGGGTTAAGGAAGCACCTTTTTAACCATAATTTTGGCAGTGTGGGTTTTTAGGCTGGCATAATTGGCAAAACCTGTTTTCACTTAGCGTCATATTATTACATGATATTTATTAGATTATATATATATATATATATATATATATATATAATATATATATATATATATTATATATATATATAATATATATATATATATATATATATATATATAGATTACACAAGGCTCAAGATCAATGAGGGTGTAGAATAATCATTATTTACTCAACAAGTTTACTCACCAGTCTCATATTTCAAATCAAGGGTCCTACATCCATCATGCTAATTTATGTGGTAATTATATGTATATTGAGATTAGGCTAGTGATTTGGAGCCATTTTGCGGGCCTGCATGCCTATGCATTCATGATATATATTTTGGGACCAATGTTCCTAGGTATGTATCCCATTTTTTGCTAAGTGGTAGGAGGGCCAAGTTTGTAGATTTGATGTAATTAATGCACATGTTATAATACAATATAAAATAGGTTGGATGTCGATTCCACTCCATGGTAAAAGAGTATGGGGGGCAGTGCAACTCCACAATAACAAGAAACAAACTGTTTAGTGATATGTGTTGGATACAAAGGGAACTTGGGGCCCACGTGGGAAAAGTATAAGTTTTATTGGAAAAGATATGGAGGATGATTATTATGTTCAACATAATTATTATGTTGATTATTATGATGATCATTCTCATGCTATTTGTCAGTATGATTATGGTTACGATGATGAGGATTGATGCGTATGGTTATGGTGATTTTAGTTCTATGCAACCAACTAGTGAGACCTAAGCTTGGGTTTTGGATCGGTTAGGAGTTGTTTCAGTTTATCACTTGAAAGCCCTAGAGAATCACGAGATCTTAGAATCCTAGAGTTGATACATTCCTAGTTGGTCATAAGGTGCCCTAGAAGGTGGACATTGCCAAGGTTGTGCCACTTGGGTGCAGTGTCTGGGAAGCTGAGTGTTGTGGTTGGTGTCATGGATTTTGGGTTGGTACCTTGGTCGTGGATATGTGGATGTTTCTGGTTTACCATTTCTTATGGAGTTGCAGCCCCGACTTGAGGGTGACTCGTGGTTCAAATTCATGAACCACATAATGCATGGTAGGCTGGAACATGAAGAGTATGTAGTTAGCCTATTTTTTGTTTGGAAAGATAAGTATTCCATTTGATATGCCATATTGATTATTGAAATTACGTTGAAACTCTGTGCATTTATATATGTTTATGTCTTTGTGTGTAATCTCATATTCTTTTATGTGTTTTGATGATAAACCCTAATTTTGGGGATTGGTTGTATTTATTGAATTCAATGTAAGGCATACTTTTATATGAATATGCCTACAAACCCTAGTTAGTGTTTGGTGTTAATGTGTTTTAATATGGATAATTAATTATTAATTTCGTTGTGAAATTAAATAGTCGTGGCTTATATGTGATAGATATTGCATTTTGGACATTTACATGACATCCATGTTAAATACAAAATTGTCAGGTTCTGGAACAACCATGACATGGTTAGATATTTTTGCTTCTACATTTGAAACATATGTTTTTGAGCTAGATGATTGTGGTAGCATTGGCTAGGAGGTAACTGGGGATGTTAGATTGGAGTTACAATACCATCATACCTTGCAAATTTATGGTGTATAGGGATCTTATGACCACTCAAAGTCCCCATTGCATATGTATATTTTAACCTTGTACAATTTAATTAATGCAAACAAATTATTAATTAAAATAGATAATATGCAATGGTAAACATACACATTAACACAAATTTCACCCTGGAAATCCAAAATTGGGAAAACCAGTTATATTTTTTTAATTTATATTTTATGTACAATATTACAATACAATATATATCTTGTGGCAGCAATGAACCATCAATCCATTTATCATGGATTCAACTATAACCACAGTTCCTTAATCGAAACTATAAAACCATGGAAAAAACCACCATATGCCACAAAACCTCTTTTAACAAAAACCATGTGCCAAAAACTGCCAAAATACCAACACAAAAGACCACCCCATTTTTTTTGGCTTTGTACCCAAACCATTGCATAGGGTGAGTTTCCACCCCCCTGCAAATCCCCCAACTGGGGGGGGGGGGGGGCTTTCTAGCCCCCCATGACCCCCCTTGTTGCGCAGGACACAACATATAACACATGGGGTGAGTCGTGCAAATAATATAACACATACCCAACATGATACCCTTGATTGGTTAAGAAACATAATCAGTAGTGATGTCTCTCTATAAGGATATTATTACAATTATAACCCTTGATGAATACCCCTAATTGTTCAAGCATCATATTCATTAGTGGCATTCCAATGACTCAAACAAAATTAATTACTAACCCAAAAGGAGCCTTAATACCTATATGAGGGAGAGCACCAAACCCATCTACTCAGATAAAATAGAGTAGAGTAACTATTAGTTTTTGGGCCACAAAAATGTCACCTTTTCTTATTTCTTTTTAATCGGTATTTTTCCCTACTTTTTCTTATTGTTAACCAAAAGTCTACCCTTTTTTACATAATCAGTTGAATTTGACACTGATTAACTTTGAATTCTATTATTTGCAACTTGATGGTCATTTGGATGTATGAGTATGATAATTATGTGCTTTTTTACTTTTCCCTTGAGTGATAGAAGAGTTGCACTTTAATATGCCATTGCAGAAGCTACAAGTTAGGCATCTATCACATAAGCTACAATAAAAATCTATCTACAAAAGCTACAAAAGGGTTTGACTACAAAATTTATAGGGTGATAGTCAAGATGGACAAAAAATGATGACAACCGATTCTTAAAACTACCAACTCCATCTTCTACCAAGGTTGTTGAGGATTCATGTTGGATGATCTTAGGATGAAAAAATACAATTGTTCACTCCATTTTGGTGGCAAAGACAAAAATCAATGTAGAATGGTAAAATTTGTGATTCAAAGCTAGTACTCTTGCTTATTTTTGCACACTTGCTAATTGTATAAATCAACTCCTTGCTAAAATAAAATGAGTTTATTGTATTTTTATTTTATTTAAACTATACATTTTAATAAGACTAGTAAATACAAAGCAATTGATGTTCATGAAAATTTTGTCAATGTTTGATTAAGGATTTTGTTTTGGTGCTTAAATTTATTTAAATGGTACCCAATTTCAAGGGGAAGGCACACTCTAGGAACATGTATCATTATAGTGAGGTAAAATATCTGTTTGAATTCAAATTGGATGGAGAGTATTTTTGTTGATCTTTCTATCACTAATTTTTGTAGTTGTGATTACTATTAATATTAGATTGCAACATGTTAAAAATATTTGGAATGTAGCCCCAAGGATTAGCTCAATTGGTCGAGTACCCGTCGCATAATCACCTCGCTATGAGAGGTCACAAGGTCAATTGTCCTCGACACCCTCTAGGGTTATGGTTTGAAATGGGTGGGGGGACTAATCCCTTTAGGGATCTACCCAATACCATTTTTGTAGACGTAGCAGTCACCAATCCTGGAGTCTATGAACCACATTAAAAAAAATATTTATTTGGAATGCACATCAATATTAATTTTGGAGTGTAAAGTCCTGATAAACTCCACAATCAAATCATCATATTATTAAGTGAAATCATTAAATATTTATACAGATAGAGAACAATTACCAGATCACAACTGTCTGGTCATTTTGATAACTGTAAAACAAAAACTACCTAAACTATCAATTCTAATCTAATAATGCTACAATATCCCATATGATTAGTTAAAATTCCTCCCTTTGATCTGAATGGACATCTAACATGCTGAGTAACATTCTGAATTTTTCAATATTTTCTCATCTTAATGCTTTGGTAAATATATTTGCAATCTATTATGAAGTAGGACAATATGTTAAATGAATAACTATGGCCTCTATATAATGTAGAATCAAGTGATACTTCGTGTTAATGTGCTTGCTTCGATCATGAAATTTTGGATTCTTGGCCAACTGAATTGCAGAAGAATTATCGAAAACTAAAGAAGTTGAATCCTTTTGTTTCTCCTGCAAGTCTTCAAGTATCTTATGAATTCAAATGATTTCTTTTGCGACTTGAGCTACTGCAACATATTCGGCTTCAGTGGTAGCATCAACAGGTACATATTGCTTGTGTGACATCAAACTAATGGTTGTTGATCCAAGATTCATAAAATAAACAAAAGTAGAGATCCCACTCTCTTTATCACCATCAAAATCAAAGTTTGAATATACAGTGAGATGAAAGCATGCAACTTTGGAGTATTTGATGCCAAATGTTTGAGTGACCTTCAATTAGTTCAACACTCTCTTTGTTGCATCTAGTGACCTTCATAAGGTTGATGCATGAACCTGGAAAGTATCCCTACAACAAAATTAATGTCAGGTTTAGTAGTGGTTAAAAAAATTAAACTTCCAACAATTTCATGTACTTTATTGGATCATCAAATGCACTTCCTTCAATAGAAGTAAGTTTATAATTTTTCTCCATAGGAGTAGGATCAGGGTTACAATCCTTCATTCCAAATATGTTCAATAAATGTCCAACATACTTCTTCTGAGAAATAAAAAAATGCTTGGATTTTCAATCAACTTCAATTCCTAAATAATAATGCAACAAGCCCAAATTTGTCATGTCAAAAATTTTCTTTAGCTCTCTTTTAACGGATCCTATATAATGATCGTTGTTCCCTATAATCATCAAATCATCAACATAGACAACTAGATATAGAACCGATTTTCCAATATTCTTGACAAATAAAGTTGCATAATATAGGTCAAAATTTTTGTAATTAAACTTAAGGAGGTGTTCATTTAATTTTCATACTAAGCATGCGATGCTTGTTTCAGTTCATATTATTCCTTTAATCATTTTCATACCTTGTTTTATTTACAATTGACATCAAAACCCTCAGGCTTAAACATGTAGACATCCTCTTTCAAATCTCAATTCAAAAAAGGTGTTTTAACATCCATATGATGTATCTTCCATCCTTTTTGTGTTGCAAGAGAAATTGAGTTTTGATCGTGCCCCATTTTGCAGTAGGAGTAAAAGTATTTGTGTAATCAACACCTTCCTTTTGAGAATATCCTTTCGATACAAATATGGACTCGTATATGTCAAGTGAACCTTCTCCCTTATACTTTACTTTATAGACCCATTTACAGCCAGTGGGTTTGATGCTAGCAGGAGGATCCTCCAACCTCCATGTGCCATTTTTTATGAGGGCATCATATTCTTTCTTCATTCCATCCTTCCATTCATCACAATTAATATCTTCTTTAAAGCAACAAGGTTCACTAATTGTGGAATAATTAAATTTACAGTCATGAGAATCATTACCTGTAGAAGAACTTCTTATCTCATAATCACCATATTTTCTCAGAAGCTTTCAAATACAAGTGGAAATTCTCAAAGGTTACTGAAGTGGTTGTGAGGGTTGCTCATCCTAAAGTACATGTTCTTTAAGAACACTTTTTGGCTTTGTAGAAACAAAATTATCTTCCAAATTTTCCTCAGCAGAAACATCTTCAAGAATTAAAGATGGGAAACGTCAAACTGACCCAGTATGGGAAGCCCCCTTCAGTATGTGGAGCTGTATTTTGTGATTCGAAATAAAATTTCTTCGATGTAAATTTCTCTAAATGAGCAAATTGTCTATCAATAGTGGAGAAATATTTTGAAAAATTCTAAAAAAATGACATCTACAGAAAGAACAAATTTTGTACTTGCTTCATCATATAATCTGTATGGTTTTGAAGTACTGGAATAACCCATAAAATATAATTTCAACTTCGGGAATTTAATATGTTTCTTTGATGCTTAAAAATAAGTGCATAACAATTGTTGGGAAAAATTAATTACTTAATAAAAACACAACTAATCTTCTAGACATTAATTATCAACCCGAGGAGTGTCCTTTTATTTTAAGGCAATCGACAAAATATATGCAAGCAAATACCAACAAGTAACATTGGTTCTACATGATTATGTTCTACACTATAAAGCTCATTTGACAAGAAATAAAATGTAAGACTTGAAAAACAATACTAAATTAAAAAGAAGAAAGTAAATAACAAGAAAATAATTATGATAATCACACAAATTAAATCAATACTGAATTAAACCATACCTTGTAGAATTTGGAAATTTAACCTATTTCACCCAGCATAATTCAAATGCCAATCTAGAGCAGTAAATTAAATGAGAACTAGAAATTGTAGGAAACAACAAATCTGGAAAATGCAACAACTAACAAATTACTTGATTAAAAAGGAAATTTATTTTAAGTAATAAGAATTGAAATTCAAAGGAACAAACACATAACTAAACTACTTTGGATGCTCAAGGCAACACCTCGTCCAAGGTAATGGGCCCAACTACCCAAGACTCAGTTCCGCCTTGAGAAATAACTCAGATCAGCTTACAAATAACACATGTAAAACTCAATGGATAACTTCTTTCATTAAAACATATGAGAGAAATAATTACATGAAATTTAAGTTCTTAGCTTTGCCTCCAATTCAACAATTGTTCATTCTCTCCCTTCTCCCCCTCTTTGATATCTGTTTTCATTTAAATACACAAAGAGTAAAAGGAAGTTACAAAAAAGTTGGTTACAAACTGATTTCCATTACAAATTTGGATTGTCTAAAAAAAATTGATCAACAAGATCAGATCTGAAAGATCTTTCTATCAACATTTAGAAGGAACAAGTTGAATTTGGTATTGTAATTGGAAGAATTTGGACTATGGTCGCAACAAAAAATTTGAGAAAAATGCCTTCAGAGAACCTTATGTTTCTCTCAATCCACAATTAATTTTAGAAAATTTCTCATTGGAAAACTAATTTGCTTCGTTCTACACAAAACCCATGTCTCAGATTTTCAAGATTCATCTTCATTGTCCTAAAATGTCCAACGTAAAACTCTCACTTCTTATCCCAACGAATTTCAGAGTTGGAATATTTGATTGTGAGTTGGAGATCAAATTTGCAATATGGAAGAGATATTGGAGGCTAAAATAGTGAGCGGTGTTATAACAAATTCATTAATAAACCATCATTGGAAAAATCATGCATAATAATCATCAATTTATTAAAAATAAAGGAGAACAAGTATTATTTAATCACAAGAGCATAAATAACTATAAAATGGAATTATATGATAGATTACGATAAATAACACAATAAAGAATGGTAGAAATGGATGTATTGGATGTTAAAATGTGATAATAATAATGATAAATTAGTGGCCCAATATCTCCCCCAAATTGAACATGTTGCATGTCTTCATGCAACCCAATGCCTCTGTATTAATCATGTTGTAATACAATAATCAAAATGCTCACCTCAACTTATGATATTGATAGAACAAATGGCTTCTTCCTCAAGTACTTCTTTAAAATAATAGATATTCAATTCTAACGATGTTGGTGAAGGTGTAACAATTGGCACATTGACTTTCAACCATATGTATATGAAGTTGCAGCAAAATATGATACACCATTTTCTTAAAAACTACAAACTAGATTTTGCTGAAATTTTGCAAGCAGATTTCTACTATATTAATGCTTCCCTAATCCAAAAATCAAATATTTCTGATGCATAGATCCTGAGATATAAGAAAAATGGTTGTAGGTGACAGTGCATGATTTTTGGAATTTTACAGACTGATTTAGCTTGAAATTTTCTAGGTTTGTGTATTTTAATGATACATCTTTGCTGTCCAAAAATCACAATAATTCAGTTCATAGTTTTAAAGATATACACAAATCAATTTCTACATTGTATAAAAATGAAATTGTATGTCTTAAATCAGGAAGAAAGGATAAAACATCCATCATTCATAGCAACTCCTCCCCCAAACTGGAGAATTAGCATGCCCTCGTGCTATACCAGAAAACAAATTGAGGTGGTTGCTACAATCATTGTTATAATCTATGCTTGATGTAAAACAACATCGACTAAGGGAGGTTTTGAGAATGAATAAGGAGATCTATGGATGATAAAGAATATTAATGGCACGGTCATGATAAATAAATGAATGAGAGTAACACTCCCCCAGAATAAAAGCTTTTGTGTCTCTGAAAAATGGGAAGTGGTAAAGAAGTGGACCTAATGGTTGAAACATTTAAGTGAATAATGCTCAGTGGTTTTTCATGACATTTGCCTAAACTTTTAATATATAAAAAACTTATACTATTTTATCTCAATTTTTACCTCTGTAAAAATGTGGAATGGCATGTATGGACTGGAATTTGTTGAAGATGATGTCGGTTGAGCTAATGTTGAAAGTGATGCAAAAGGTGGAAGCCATGCAAGCTGAAATAACATAATTACAAAGCGTAGTAGGGTTTTCATCTGCCAAACTTATTAGTTTCCCTGTCATCAAGATTTCTATAACACATCTCATTAGTAGCGTCAACCAACAATTCATCACCTCAATTACCTCATTATATATAAAAGTGACATAATCATGTTGTGAATTCCATGGGATAATAATGGATCAAAAAGGAATATAAAAGAGGGTAAAAATGATGAGAAAAAGATGCATATCCAATACCCATCAGCTTTGGTTTTTACGGACACAAAAATGGTGAGAATTAGTTATCTCATTCTTTGCTTCTCGAGATCTGATCAATTACATGGAATTACAGATAGAATTGTCTCTTTATTCTACCCCAGAATAGTAGTAGTGTTGTTAAGCTAGAAATAAATGGCGATGAATTGAGTAAAACAACTATCTTTAGTTAAAAATATGAAACTTGTAGAATAAAGGAATGATAGATTAGATGATACAAAATGTAAAATATCAAATATCCCAAAAGTTTCATCCCTAACATGTAAAGTGAATATTTATAAATCAATAATAGATATAAATCATAACCATCATCATCTAAAATTGATTAAATATTACCCCATGAACTGTGAGTTTTGGCAAACCTTATATATGCAACAATAATCTTTATCGGAAATTAGTTTTGAGAAAACAAGGCAACCAAGTAGATCATAATATTGAATTAACTTCTATACCATAGGCATGGCCACTATTGCCAGCATGCATCCATAGCCTTGACATGGATGCCTTTTTAACCCATTGAGATGCTAGTGTCCCATCTATTAGAAATAAATACATAGTTAAAAGAGCATTTCAATTTACTTAGATGTCTACTAAAGATCATTGTTCTGGCTTGGTAACTAGTTCATAACAATGTGATTCATGGGAGCTAACTAAAGTGAATAAGTCGGCTCGTGATGAGACTTCTTTTCCTTAAGTTTTATGATCGAAGGCCATTACCCTGGCTTGGTGACCAGTAGTGGTAGTCACTCTATTAGAACCTATGATCATGGTAGGTCGGTTCGTGATGAGATCTCCTATCCTCCAGTTGACTATTTTTGTTTAAAATTCAATTATGGTTATTATTAATCAACAAAATATTACTTAATAGATAGGGTGGCAAGTCAACTCCGTAAGAGCCAGCGATGGTGTAAAAAGTTTTGAAGTAACTATTTTCAACTTGGGTAATTTTGCTTCTCAAAAACTAATAACCTTCAAATGATTGTTGATAAATATATTTTTCTTTGTTAAGATTGTGGTTGAGGAACAATTCAAAAGATAATGACAGAAAGATTTAAGTATAATTTTGTGGTCATCATCATAAATTTTACAAGATCAGGGAGTTGAAAAATTAGGAAAGTTGAAAGTTGGCATGATGAAATCATATTTTCATATTTATTCCTTCAAAAAATAAGATTATGTTTATCAATAAACAAAGATAAATTGACTACCCAATCATTATGTGAAAGAGGGCTTAGATCATTAAAAATATTTCCCATTCACCAAGGAGAAAAAAAATCGAAAATACCTATATGTGTTGAATCAAACATGAAAATTGGATAATAAAAATAGTTGTGATTGAGGTAAAAATAGTTGTGACTTAGAAAAAAGAGTTGTGAGTTAGGAAACAACAATTGTGACCCAAGGGAACAACTACTGCGACCTAAGGGAACAAAAACCATGACCTAAGGGAAAAACAACTGCGATCTAAGGGAACATCAATCATGACCTAAGGAAACAACAATCATACCTTTGAAAGGAACAATAGTTGTGACAGAGGGAACATCAGTTGTTTCTTTGAAATGGAAAGCAATTGTGACAAAGGGAACAACAATTGTTTCTTTTGATAGAACATTAGCTGTATCAAAGGGAACAACATTTGTTTCTTTTAACGATACAACAATTGTGTCAAAGGGAACAATAACCACGACCAAGGGAATAACAACTGTGACTAATGGAACAAAAACCATGACCAAGGGAACAACAATTGTACCATAAAAAGAGAATGATTGAGTTGTAAGGAAAAAAATTTGTGCTCAAAGGAATGGAAATCGTGATTCGAGGATTATTTTCAAATAATACCATTTTTTCATGTTACAACCTAGAAACTACCCATACTATTTTAGGCTTATAGACATTAAGTATCAAGTATGACTGTGGCAATCCTTCCCAAAAACTAACTCTAAGGGAAATCCTAGCAAGGTGACATGGAAAAGGATTAGCCATCCAACAGTTATAGTCACTTTACAAAATAATGAGGAATTACGAGTAAATCATTCATGACAGGACTTACCATAATAATGTTTAATATTAGATATGAGGCAACCATATGCTTGACAAGACTTGGGAGAAAATTGATAGATGTGGAGCAACATCATGAAACTTGAGAACTTCCTTCTTTTATTTTGATGAAGGAACAAAAGAGGCGAATTTGAAGTAAACAACACCTGAAACAGAAAAACATAAGAGAAATTAGAAAAGAAACAACACTTTATTGAAAAACAATAAATAGACAAATAACTTAAGTTGCAACAATTGTGATTTAGGTTGCAGCAATGTTGTTTCCTAAGGGAACAACAACCTGTCAATGGTGAATGAATGGAATCAAAATATCTTTTGGAAAAATGCTTTGGTAGCAATGGTTTGGATCTTCAAATGGAGATCATTTCTTCATTTCTCCTGTTATGAATCTATCAAGTAATGAAAAAGTCTTCACATTGTTTTCTCCATGTTAGTGAGCAATAACAGGAGCAATTTTGTAACAAAGTATTATGTTTCAAAATATTTTTAGATCGTGACACCTAGAAAAGAATAAAATCATATGATATTAAATTTCCTAACATGTGTTTGGATTAAATTCCCTTATTTCATTAACAATATCTTCAAGAATAACTCGATCATAATTATTCTCTTGGGACCTACAAAAAAATGAGTGTCTACCTGCAATAAAACATGAAATCATGGAGGAAGAGAAGTGAATGGGCTTCCTTAATCCAAGAAGTATGGAAAAAAATAACAGCTAGTTACTCTGTAAAACAAATGCACAGAAAAAAGTAACAAAGTAGAATTAATTTATTACCTGCGGGAGAGTAGTGGCCAATCATGCTAACCTAAATTCAAAGAAATATATCCAATACAAACAAGTTTTAAAAATTTCATGAGATGATGTGTCAAATTTACTTAGAACGACTTGCATAATAGAGTCATTTTCGATTTCCCAGCTTAGACCAACAATTGATATTTTAAGCATAACTTTTTCATTTGATGACAGATTGAATTGATTAAAATTGGAGATTAAATTAGATTCAAGTATATATCTCCAATAGAAACATGTCTTAAATAAAAGAAGAATTTATGGGTCAAATGTGCTAAGGAACGATCGAAAAATGATGTTTAAAGAATGTTGATTTACGATAGGCACTTAGTATTTTGTCATAACTTTCTCTTAGGATATCGAAATCAAGTGATTCAAATTTAATTGTAAACTAGATTCATGGGGAATATACCATAGAAACAGGTTTTCAAAATATAGTCATTTAGGTTTCCAAAAATGGATTGTCCCAACTTTGTCCCTGAGCTGCCTACTAGACACCCTATCAATGTTTCAATCATATATTTTTCGTTTCAAATCCAAATTGAGTAATTCAAATTGGGTTGTAAATTAGACATCAAGGTATACTTATTATAGAAGCAGGTTTTAAAAATATGCTCATTTGGCCCCTCAAAACATGGCTGTCCTGACTATGTATCTAGAAATTTCATCATGCCCACATGTCATAATTTATGATAATCAAGCAATTTTTCCAAAATGGTGATCAAAATGAATATGAGTGTTTGTATAAATTGATTTTCTTATAAAATGTCTACATACACAAATAAATTTCAAACATTTATCACTGATATTAATTTTCACAGCGTGTTGCAAACAAAACAAATATTTTTACATATAAATAAATTTATTTATTTATCTCCTTATTTATTTTATTTTCTACACTAACGTACTCTACTTTGAAAAATAAAATATGCTTACATATAAGAGTACTTCTAGTGGAACCATTTTCGAATTAAGGCCTCAAGTATGTACATACCCGAATTTGAAAAATTCATGATAATAAATAATAGGGTATGAGAGGCCAACTGCCCTTGGAATGATGGTGTTAAGAATTGCCAAGGTATGGAGTGATGTTGCAAACGAATGATAGGGTGAAACCAATCTTCAATATAGCCTTTACTCTCTTGATTTCCCATAGTTTTCATTTCTTGAAGTTCATGAGTTTCTAATGTCTTATTGATTCGACGACTTGTTGATGTAGACTAGAAGAAACCTCATTTTCTTCCATAACTTCTGCATTTTTTTTATTTGAAACCTTCCCAATCTCAATATAAGTTTTTTGCAATGGTGCATGTGAGATAGAATGGGTAGTGGGTAAATTTTTCAGTTCAACATTGTAAGCATGTTGTATTGGTTTATTATTGTGAGGGTGTGGAATGTGTTGAGCAGGAAATTGTGTAGGACATGGAGGATTTTGATGATGTAGTTGATTGGGTTTTGTGTATGATTTTGATAGGTATGCAAGATTTTGTGGAAGATCAGGTGAAGATTATGGATAATGTGTTTGTGCTATAAGATGAGGGATAGTAGCCGTGTAACCATAAGATAAACCATGCCAAATTTCTGGACAATATTGGTGGGGGTTATACTGAGATTGGTATGGCTGCCCTAATATAAGTGTATTCCATAATGATTATGAAAGTAAGAAAATGGAGAGGAAGTGTTTTGAACCATACATGTAGGCTATGGTTTCCATGGTTTTAACCTTGTTGCAGTTTCCCCATCTCATTGATATGCTAGTTCCATCCTAGATAAGGAAGACTGACTATCTATGGGATGCTCCTTTTAGTGATGAGGGCTAAACATTTCATCAAATTTTGCTTGATTTTTATTAACCTGCAAAACATGCAAGTGTGAATTTAGAGAGCTAATAAAATCATATCTAAAATTTTCAAATAAAACATTGATTTCAGCTCTTATGTCTCATGTTCTTGTAGCAGAAAAGAAAGAAGAAAGTTCTATATAATTCTTACCAACCCTGGAGATTCCTCTTGAATACCTTATGCATATTTCACAAACATCATGATATGATAACTAAAAAACATCACTTTTTCCCATTAGATTTAAGAGTTCTAAAAATTCGTCTTTGTTTCTTTTGAGTAGGAGTGTTTTCAATGCGTCTTTTTCCAAATGCTTATGCTTTGATTTTCGAAGGTTGTATTGAAATTGCTCCACATAGTCCTCCAAGCTTTCATCTTCCCCTTGTCTTATACCGAAAATATATTCATTGGATTTGCGGTAGTCTTTATACTTCTTCAAGAATACATTATTCATGTCTTTCCATGTTTGAATGTAGTTCCCACCAAGGCTCATGAAAAATAATCATATCCTCTACAAAGTACTTCAAACTGAAATAAGAATGTATCTGGATCTTCATTTTCCAAACCATGAAAATTTGGTAGAGTAGATGGGGGAATGATGTGCATTTATGTCACTCCTCCTAGATCTCTGATAGAAAATTCAAAAGTAGCAGTGTGTTCCATTTATTCCCAAAATAGAATATGTTCTTCATGTGCTACTTGGGGGTCTTCCTTCAAGTGTTCCTATTAATTGGTTAGTGAAATGGGTGGTGCTTACATCACCACTTGAGTGGAATCATGAGATTACTTTCTTTTCAAAATTCTACCTCTAATTCCTACTTGTATCAGTGCATGCTATATGACCTAAGCCTAATTACTAAGGGTAGACCCATCACTGGTTCCCCGGGATGCATGCGTAAGTTCTTACCTTCCATCTTCAATATCTGGTTCTCACAAAGTCAGATATGCATCTGCAACCATATATTAGTGTGGTAGTGCTATTTGACTGTCTCCCCGACAAGGATGCCAAAATGTTGGGGAAAATTAATTGCTTAATAAAAACACAACTAATCGTCTATACATTAATTATCAACCCGAGGAGGGTCTTTTAATTTCAAGGCAATCAGAAAAATATATGAAATCAAATACCAACAAGTAACATTGGTTCTACATGATTATGTTCTACACTATTAAGCTCATCTGACAAGAAATAAAATGTAAGACCTGAAAAACAATACTAAATTAAAAGAAGAAAGTAAATGACAAGAAAAGAATTATGATAATCACATGAATTAAATCAATACTGAATTAAACTATACCTTGTAGAATTTGGAAAGTTAACCTATTTCACCCAACATAATTCAATTGCTAATCTAGAGCAGTAAATTAAATGAGATCTCGAAATTGCAGGAAACAACAAATTTGGAAAATGCATCAACTAAAAAATTACTTGATTAAAAAGGAATTTTACTTTAAGTAATAAGAATTGAAATTCAAATGAACAAACACATAAATAAACTACTTTGGATGCTCAAGGAAACACCTTGTCCAAGGTAGTGGGCCCAACTACCCAAGACTCAGTTCCACCTTGAGAAATAACTCATATTAGATTACAAATAACATATGTAGAACTCAATGGATAGATTCCTTCATTAAAACATATGAGAGAAATAATTACATAAAATTGAAGTTATTAGCTTTGCCTCCAGTTCAACAATTGTTCATTCTCGCCCCCCTCTTTGATCTCTGTTTTCATTTAAATACACAGAGAGCAAAGGGAAATTACAACAAAGTTGATTAAAAACTGATTTCTATTACAAATTTGGATTGTCTAAAAGAAATTTATCAACAAAATCAGATCTGAAAGATATTTCCGTCAACATCAGTAGGAACAAGTCGAATTTGGTATTGCAATTGGAAGAATTTGGAAAACAACCGCAACAACAAATCTGAGAAAATCACCTTCAAAGAACCTTCTTTTTCTCTTAATCAAAATCGAATTTTGGAAAATGGCTCATAGAAAAACTAATTTGGTTCGTTTTTCACAAAACCCATGTCTCATATTTTAAAGATTCATCGTCATTTTCCTTAAACGTAAAACGTAAAACTGTCACTTCTTATACCAGTGGATTTCTGAGTTGGAATATTTGATTATGAGTTGGAGATCAAATTTGCAATCTGGAAGAGATCTTGCAGGCTAAAATAGTGAGTGATGTTATGAAACATTCATTAATAAACCATCATTGGAAAAATCATGCATAATAATCATCAATTTATTAAAAATAAAGGAGAACAAGTATTATTTGCTCACAAGAGCGCAAATATTAATAAAATTGAATTATATGATAGATTACGATAAATAACATGATAAAGAATGGTAGAAATGGATGGAATAGATGTTAAAAGTAATAATAATAATTAAAAATTAGTGGCCCAACAACAAGTAGATTCAAAAACTTTAAAATGTTGAACTGCTGGTAACCTATTGTACCAAAGTTCATATGGTGATTTTTTGTTGATGATAGAAGAAGAACATCTATTTTTAATGTATGTTGGACAAAGTACTGCTTCTCCTCGAAACATTAAGTTACTTGACAATTTTAAAAAACATCATTTATCTAACCATGTTAAGGAAAGTCCTATTCATCCTTTCTGCAACACCATTTTGTTGTGGATTATATGGAATAATAGTTTGATGTTTGATGCCACGAGATCTTAAATATTATTGAAAATATTTAGAAGTATATTCACCTCCATTAATTGTCTGTAATGTACAAATATTTTGTTGAGTTTCATTTGTAACCATAGCAAGAAATGTCTTAAACATATCAAAAACTTGTGATTTTTCCTTCAAAAGATAAAGCCAACATATCCTCGAATAATCATCAATAAATATGAGTATATAATTATTTCTACTGGAAGTTGGTACTAAGATAGGTCCACATAAATCAAAATGTATGAGACCTACTTTTCTAAAAGATCTTGAAACAAAACTATGAAATGATTGTTTACAATGTTTCCTCAAAATGCAAGCATCACATGTCATGATCTTTCTTGGAATAGTAGGGAGACCTTTAATGCCATGCTCTTTCATAATTCTAATGTTGTTATAGTTTTTGTGACCAAATATTGCATGCCATAATAAATTAGAAGGAAAAATATTATTTTCTTGCACTAATATCACTGAATTTGTAGAAAATTGTGTAGTAGATGGAGTGCCATTTAACTTCAATAGTATACCTTCTTCTACACCAGTCATAATTATTGAATTATCACTTGCTCTACGGATTTCAATAATTCCATCAAAAATATCGATTGAATGTCCTTGTTTCCTAATATGAATGAGGGACATTAAGTTCCTCTGAAATTGTGGTATATAAAGAATACCCTTTAAAACATAATATGCTAAATATTGAATCTTTAATCTAATTGTTTATAATTTAACTTAATATTTATCAACAAAATATAGAACACCATCAACATTACCACTGAAACTTTCAAAAAAATATTTCTTGAATGTTATATGACATATAGCACCTGAATCTAATATCCAACTGTCCTCCCATGAAGAAAAGTCATTCTTAAAAACATTATCAATGTTGAAATTGTAGTGAGAGACTATATAATGAGAATATTTATTTGTTCTACTTTTGTGAGAAGGTGGATCCTCTTTCTTTTCATTATTAATCTTCTTCCAAGGAACCCTGCAATTAACTGAAATATGACCAATTTTTCCACATCTATAACATCTGATATTTGGTTTATTAGATTGAAAATTCTTCTGTTTGGTCATTGTGTTGCCTATCACCTTGATTGTTGTTATCCCCCCTGCCTCTAAAGTTTCTTCTACCTTGACCTTTGGGATTCTTGCCACCTACGACAGATTCACCTAGTTATTTTTGTTCCTTTTGTGGGTGACACAAGGTTTCCATATTCAAATTAGAAACATGTTTTTTTTCTCCAAAATCCTTTCCTCTTTTTGCAATTTTATTCACTAGTTTATAAAAAGTAATTTCCTTTAATTGTCCACTAGCTTGGAGAGATTCCAAGTAGTGGGAATAGGCAGGGTGCAGGGCTTTGATGAAGGAAGTTAACTGTAAGTCTACTTTAACACCCATGGCTTCTATATCATGGAAAATAGCCTTAATTTGAGAATCCAATCTCATTGGATCATTGTCCTTCATCTCCAATTAAATAACTTTAATAACAACTGATTAATATCTATTTATGAATGTGAATCATAGAGTTCCTTTAATATATTCAATTTTTCAAACACTATCTTACAGGAAGGAATATACATGCTTACCTCTTCTGAGATTGATGTTGTAATCATAACATAGGCTTTGTTATTCTTGACTTCCCAAATGACATGTTGTTTTTCATCTTCTAGAGCTTTTGGTGCACTTTTTTTTATCTTCTTTGTATTTCTTCCCTTGACAAACATCTTGCCACAAATCATTAAAAATCAATGCACTCTTTATATTTCTTATCCATTCTCGGTAATTTTCTTTCCTAGAAAAGACAACTCCAACTAGAGAAATTATGGGTGTCATTTTTTTTAAATGAAATTAAAAAAACTCTAGAATATTTGATTTAGTTGAATATTTAATGGAAAAACTGTGTAAATAAAAAATATATATGATGTACAACATGGAGGTTGTATACAGAACTTGTATTGAAAATGTAATGTGGTTGTCCTAAACCAAGTTGTCAAAACATGTTCAAGACAAAAATCCAATGTGTTTACTACAACAATTGGGAAGTTATAGAGGGGCTTGTCTATGATATTTGCAACATATTAGAACAACAATGAAATATGACCCCTTTGTTTTGTCAGACGGACTAAGCCTTAAAAATAAAATTTGAAAGACCAAAAAGAGAAGGGCATATGAATATTCATAATCTCTAAGAACCATGAAATGTTGACCAAAATAACCACACCAAAATCCAGTCAATATAGAAACTATTGTTCATAACCAAATTTCCTTCAGCTAAGAATGCAATCGATATATTGCATATAAATATGAGAGGAAACAATAATGGCTTACAAAAAAATCGAATATCTTGCATATCAGGGAATGATGACATATTTGCATAGGAATCCCTCATGTTACTCTACTTGCAAATATTGTTGTGAACGCTTCAGCGCACCATAAAATTCTTTATGTTTGCTCTCTATCTCCAACTACACTCACACCTCTCTATTAGAATCTTCATGATCCAACATTTCCTTTACGCCACAGTATGAACACATGGGGTTTAGAAGCTAGGCTCTGATACCACTGTACATGCCCGATAAACTCCAAAATCAAATCGTCATATTATTAATTGAAATCATCAGATATTTATACAAACAAAGAACAGTTACCATATCACAATCGTCTAGTGGTTTTGCTAACTGTAAAACAAAAAATACCTAAACTATCAATTATAATCTAATAATGTTACAATATCCTATAGGATTAGTTAAGATGGAGTTGTGATAACCAAATTTGTTTGATATTGTGTTGATTATTGTGTCTCCATATGACAACATATAAGAGGTTTTAGATTTAAATATCTCCATATAAAAGATTTTAGATATATACATTTTTAAATATTCATAATTTTGATAAATTAAATAGTTTAAGAAATGGTAATATTTGCAGAGGAATCCCTCATGTTACTCTACTTGCAAATACTGTTGTGAACGCTTCAGCGCACCATAAAATTCTTTATGTTTGCTCTCTATCTCCAACTACACTCACACCTCTCTATTAGAATCTTCATGATCCAACATTTCCTTTACGCCACAGTATGAACACATGGGGTTTAGAAGCTAGGCTCTGATACCACTGTACATGCCCGATAAACTCCAAAATCAAATCGTCATATTATTACTTGAAATCATCAGATATTTATACAAACAAAGAACAGTTACCATATCACAATCGTCTAGTGGTTTTGCTAACTGTAAAACAAAAAATACCTAAACTATCAATTATAATCTAATAATGTTACAATATCCTATAGGATTAGTTAAGATGGAGTTGTGATAACCAAATTTGTTTGATATTGTGTTGATTATTGTGTCTCCATATGACAACATATAAGAGGTTTTAGATTTAAATATCTCCATATAAAAGATTTTAGATATATACATTTTTAAATATTCATAATTTTGATAAATTAAATAGTTTAAAAAATGGTAATATTTGAAAATTCAAATAATATGTAACTATAATTTGAACATTTAAATATTAAATTTTAGATATAATGGTTACAAATATGAATCATTATTTTCATGTGTGTATGTTTATTAATTATATGTTTTGAAATATTGTTGTAAGAATATGAATTACTATTATTTAAATTTATTTTAATGTTGTATGTACATTATTCTTTTTTTTTTGGAAAACTTTTTTGTAATTTTGTTATCAAATTTATTTTTTCAATATGGCAAATTAAATTGGATCTATGTTATATATATTTTTTAAATTGAGCCATGTTTTATTATTTTTATTTGATTTAATATTTGGAAACTATGACATCATCTTATATCTAAATGTTAACACTCATTTATAATCACTACAATTTCTTCCTCATAAACAAGAATTGAATCTCACTTTTTAATATAATATCATCATCAAAATATATTTAACAAATATATTTACAATACTTCATACTTGAATTTTCTAGTGTAAATTTCTCTAATGGTACATGCAATATTATAATAGATATATATAATATTATATATATAAATATATATTATAATAAATATATAAAAATAAATATATATATATATATGTAATATATACTATAATTATATATTCAAATTCAAATTTCAAATTCTCTAATTGAGGATTTCATATAATTAATTATACCATTTATTAATCATATACCATTTTTTTTCTTACACATATTATATATTACACACAATATTTTTTTAAAATGTTTTTCTTTCACCGAGATCGTTTTCTTTGGACATAAGGAAACAAGTTAACGAACCAAAACACACAAGCATCTGGCAGGAGTGAAAGCCTGCCCCATTATGGACCACCATAGAGTAATTAAAAGTGGCATGATTTTCCTTGAATAATAGTGATAAGTCAACTTGCATTTGCAAATAGAAACAAATAAAAATTGTTCCCTATATTAGTTTGACAACTGAGTTATGATAGTTTATTTACTATTTAAAATAAAAAAATAAAACAAAATAAAATAACATATACATTCAGTAAACTTATCCCAAAGTGGATTATCCCAATGTGGTAATATCACAACTAAGGCAAAATATACTTACATTTCTGATTAGTGTCAACATGATACTACCACCATATTTTGTTGGCTCACGTGTGGAAGTGGGAGGCTCTTGCAAAGCTAAAATGTTTTATTTGGCTTGTTGTCCACAACCATGTTCTAACTTGGGAAAACCTTTTCAAGGGAGTTTTTTTTGGCTTGGGATTCTATCGTATGTGTAGATCGACAAGTGAGGACATTGTACACCTATTTTTGTCCTATCCTTTTGCTATCTCCATCAAGAAGAAGTATCTGTATTGCTTAAGATCACTATACCTTCTGGGGTATTTGGCATTGTCAGAATGCATGTATTTTTTAGAACATTGTCCTGGATTTGAGAGACACTACACTTAGAATCATGACTTATTTGATCAAAATTGGCCCTCAGAAATATATTAGTAACATAATTAGTTGGGCTCATAAATCCCTTGACAGTATACATCACATAGGTTTCTTCGACGATGCATCATATAGGTTTCTTTGATGACGCCTCTGTGAATGGTGTGTGCAGATGTGGTTCCATTATCATCCTTAGTCCTTCCCATACTTTCCACTTCTTTTGGTCTGATGTTTTTGACACCAATATGAGGGTGAAGATGTTGGATTATGGGGAGTCTTGTGTTGTGCCTCATGGCTTTTTGTTAATGAAATATTAATTGCTAGTGATTGGATGAAATCTTAATTGTTAGTGATTGAAATCTTAAGGTTTCCATTGGTTGGGCCATGGAGCATCACTCTCTTTTTGTGCCTTCTTTAATCCACTACCTCAAGCAAATTTCATCTATGAAAGCATGCTTTAACACCATATATTTCTGCCACATTTCTCGGTAGCAGAATGTTTTGGAAGATCAACTTTCCAAGTGTGGTGTCTCTGTCTTACCCGGGTAGATTCAGTTCGAATGCATGATCAAGGGCATAGCCATAAGTGTTAGGAAACCAACTCACAAAAAGATAAAAAGATAGTTAGAATTCAGCCTCTTCGAGGGGGCAACCTCCTTTACATTACACAAATGAATAATTCTTGGATGATTCAAATGACTAAACGTCCCTTCTATATAGGAGTTTAAGGGGTCATAATATAATCAAGCAAACATAACAGTAATAACATAAGGGCACAAAAATAACAATAGTGGGTTTCTATGGGGCATACTAATAATAATATGGGGACAATAGGGGCACAATAATAACAGTAAGGGATACAATGACAATAGTAATGGGGGAACCACTAGTATTATAGGGGCCTAACATGACCCTCTCCTTCCGAAAAGCGTTGTACTCAACTCTTGAGTAGTTCTAGATGCTTCTCTATAAAATTCTCATCCTCCCAAGTGGAATCTTCAGCAGATAAGTTCTTCCACTTGATGAGATACTCCAAAATTGATCGATTTCGTAGTTGTTGAGTTCTTATTTATGTGACTACTTCCGGTTCCAATATGATTTTTCCTCCCTCGTCAAGTTCTAGCAATATTGTTTGAACTGGGAGCTTGTCACCTATAACCTTCTTTAAAAATGAAACATGGAAAACTGGGTGCACTCAGGAAGCTGCAGGAAGCTCCAATTTGTATGCCATAGTACCAATCTTTTGTAACACCTTTTACGAACCATAATACTTTGGTGATAATTTATTATCCTTCCTAGCTTGCTTGAGGGACATTTGTTTATATGGTTGTAGCTGTAGGAATACACAATCACCTAAATCAAAACTTCTTTCGTTGCGATGTTGATCTACTTGTTGTTTCATTCTATTCTACGCCAACGTGAGGTTATCCTTTAAGAGTTGGAGAACTTTTTGTTGATGCTCGATGTGATGTTCCACTGCTTGAACCTTAGAATTTTATCTTAAATATGATGTGATGGATGGTGGATGATATCCATAAGTGCATAAATGGGGCCGTTTTTTCTGCAGTATGGAAGGAAGTTTATAAACCACCAATTCAGCTAGAGGCAACTATTTGACCCATTGTGTCTGTTTATCAGATACAAAACAACGAAGATATCCTTCCAAACATTTGTTTACTATCTCAGTTTTCCCATAAGATTGAGGATGATAAGATGAGCTATGAGCTAACTGAGTATCGAGACAAGAAAATAATTCTATCCAAAAATTCCAGTGAAAATGGGATTTCTGTTGCTTACAATAATCTTTTGGTTTCCATGTAGCTTTTGAAGTATTTCCATAAATGCAGTAGAAACTGTATTGGCTTTAAATGGATGTGATAATGCAAAAAAGTGTGCATACTTGGTAAGTCTATCAACTACCCCCATGATGACACTCTTTCCCTCGGACTTGGGTAAACCTGTGATAAAATCCATTGAAACCTCCTCCCAATGTTGGCTTGGAATGGATAAAGGTTGTAATAAATCTGGGGTCTTAATGGTTTCAACTTTATTTTGTTGGCAAACCAAACATTTTGCCACAAACTTTTGAATATCCGATTTAAGGCCATCCCAATTTTTTTTTCTTAACCTTGTGGTAAATTTTTAAAAATCTTGAGTTCCCTGCTAAGGGAGAAGTGTGCAATTCCATAAGAATCTTTTGTTTGAGTTGGAAATTTTTACATAGGTATAAGCGATATTTGTACCATAACGAATCATTTTTCCAGCTAAAAGTATCAGATGCACTAGGATCTTGTTGTATATTTCGAATGAATGCCCACACTTCTTCATCATTATTCCATTCCTCCCTTGCTTCGTTTATCCAATCTGGTTGGATAATATAAATGGTGCACAACAATGCTTCCACATCCTCATCCTTTCTTGAGAGTGCATCAGCCACAACATTTTGCTTCCCTTTTTTGTAGATGATTTCAAAGTCATAACCCAACATGTTTGTGACCCATTTCTGTTGCTCTTCAGAGGATCATCTTTGTTCTAAAAAGTATTTAAGACTATCATGATCCATTTTTACCTTGAAGTGTCTTCCCATTAGGTAGGGTCACCATTTCTTAAGTGCATGTAGTATTGCCAACATTTCCTTCTCATAAATAGCTTTGTGTAAATACTTTCCCTTGATTGGACGACTTTCGAAAGAAATGGGTCTTTCCTCTTGCATTAAAACCGCGCCAATTCCATTTCCTGAAGCATCACATTCCACAATAAAGGTTTTTGTGAAGTTCGGCGTAGCTAAGACCAGTCCTTGGCACATTGCCTCTTTAAGATGTTCAAAGGCCTTTGTTGCTTCTGGAGTCCATGAAAATGCATCTTTCTTCAATAATGTTGTTAGAGGTGCTGCTATTCTCCCATAATTCTTAACAAACTTGCTATAATACCCTGTCAACCTGAGAAATCCTCACAAATGCTTTATGGATGTGGGGATTTTCCATTCCTTAATGGCTTTAATTTTTCTAGGGTCTACCTTAACACCTTCATGAGATGCAATATGACCCAGATATTCTACCTCTTGTACTCCTAAGAAAAATTTGGAGCTTTTTGCATATAATTGTTTCTCCTCCAATAGTTTGAGCACTCTGTCAACATGTTCAACATGATCCTTCCAAGACTTGCTGTAGATTAGTATATCATCAAAAAATACTAACACAAATTTTATTAGGAAGGGTTTGAAAATGGAATTCATCAAACCTTGAAATGTAGAAGGTGCATTGGTAAGGCCAAAAGGCATGACCAAAAATTCATAATGACCCTCATGAGTTCTAAATGTTGTTTTCAGAATGTCTTCAGTCTGCATTATGATTTTATGATATCCTAAACAAAGATCCAACTTGGTGAAGTAAATTGATCCATGAAATTCATCCGATAATTAATCAATGACAGGAATGGGAAATTTATCTTTAATAGTGAGCTTGTTGAGCTCCATATAATCCAGACACATGTGCCATGATCCATCCTTCTTGTGCACCAATACTACTAGAGCAGAGAAAGAACTTTGACTAGGTTGAATTATACCAGCCTCTAGGAGGAACACTTCCTGGAATCAAATGAATAGCATGATCATGATCACAAATAGGTGGGAGACCTTTGGAAGTCTCAAATACCTTGGAATGATTGTCCAAGACGTTTTTGATATCTAGAGAAATAGATGATTTCGATGTGGGAACCTCTAGCGAACATAATTGTGCAATCACACCTTGTTGTTTCTTCTTTAGAAGATTTTTCATACCGTTAGATATGATTATATTTCTCGGTTTCCCTGTAATACCCCTTAATTCAATTTCCTTTCCTTCCACACAAAATTTCATAAAAAGTTCTTGAAAATTAAAAGCTATCATACCCAAGGATTGTAGCCATTAGACTTCTAGTACAACATCAGCACCACCCGTTAGAATGGAAAGAATTGGGCTATTCAATACATATTCTCCCTTGGATAGCTTGATATTGTGGCACTTTCCAGAGAAATTTATGGTTCCTCCACTTGCAACCATCACTTGACACTTTGGTGTTGGATGTAGGAAGCAATTCAATTCCTTTGCTATCTTACAATGGATAAAATTATGGGTACTTCCTAAAGCAATCGACACTATTACCTTTTTCTTCTTGATATGTCCTTCTATCTTGATAGTTTGAGGAGTGGTAATTCCAACCAATGCATTACAAGATATTGTTGGATTCATTTCTTCTTTATCTAGGGTTTTTTCTTGCAATATATCCTTTTCTTTTGAAATTTCTTATCCCTTTTCCTCCTCCTCTTCAAAATCTATGTAGAATAATTTCTTCTCAGCACACTTATGACCTTTAGTGTACTTGTTATCACAACTGTAACAAAGATATTTTGCTCATTTTTCTTCCAATTGTTGTGGTGTCAACCTTGTAGGTTGTGGAAGGCTAAGGGCAACAACATTCCATCTTTATAGTTGTGAGTGGTAGGCTTCCTCGTTGCCATAATTTTTCTTTCCATTTTCCTTGCTAACCTGAATGCCTTCTCAAATGAATTAGGTTCCCAAAGGAAAACCTCATGTTGTATATTATCCTTTAAAGTCCCTATGAGCACATCAATCCTATGTTCCTCTGGAATATCTTTTACCCTTATGTTCAATTTTTGGAAGTCCTGAATGTGCTCCATCATTGAACCCTTTTGTTTGAGATTTATCAATTGGCTAAAAAAGGTGTTGCTTTTTGTATCCTCGTAATGTGCTAACATTTCTTTCGTAAAAATTTCCCAAATGTTAATTTGTTTACGAGAGCAAAGTCATCGATACCATACAAACTGATTTGGTTCCAAATATAAAGTTGCAATACGTACCTTTTGTGTTTTTCCATTTTCTTTCTTCAAGGCATTAATTAATGCTAATAATTCTTCACTATTCCCTTTGAATTCCTTCCAACTAATTTTTCAAACCAATCTTATGCAAAGTTTTAAAAAAACTACACACCTTTTTTTTCACTTTGTAAAAGCTCAATATTGAATCTGTTGTATCTCTGTAACTACAGATCTTGAATATCTAAAATTTCGTCGTACGGTAGCCCTCTGAGTCCTCTTTCGAGCCCTGCAAGTTTGATCAATATTGGATTCTCCAAGGAAGAGTTATGCCAAATCTCCCACGGTGACCTGATTCTAAACTAGTTCAGTAGAGCAAACTTGTACGACGTGTCACGTGCCACTTTTTTGACCTTAGTACCTGAAATTGATACACAGAAAACTACAAGTCGTCCTCTTTCTAAAACTTCTTATGAAATTTCAATCTGATGCTCAAAACCAAATTTATGGAGATTTTCCCTAGGTGACTTGTTTTCAATGTAATTCGGGGATCTGCAAAAACCCTAACTTACTCAGACTATATCGCCGAAAATATAGGGAGATAGGATCTGAAATTCGGAGCTGAGGTTCAGAAATATTTCTTCTCAAATGGTTTTTTTTTTAGGTTTTTACACTTAGTAGTGAAAGAGTTATAGCAAAAATACCACGATGACCTGTTTTAGTTTAAATTCTGGAGCTTGCAAAAACCCTAACTTCCTCAGATCATATCTCCGAAAATATAGCGAGACAAGCTCTGAAATTTGGACCCAAGGTTCAGCGCGATTTTGTCTCAAATGGGTTTTATTTTCACTTCTGAAATGTCACAGAAAAAATGTTATATCGAAAATGCCACAATGACCTATTTGGAGCAGCGAAACCCTAGAATCCAAAGCTCTGATACCAAATGTTAGGAAACCAGCTCACAAAAGATAAAATGACAGATCAATGCCTTAGAATTCAGCCTCTTCAATGGGGCAACCTCCTTTACATTACACAAATGAACAATTCTTGGATGATTCAAATGACTATACCTACCTTCTATATATAGGAGTCTAAGGGGTCATAATATAATCAAGCCGACATAACAGTAATAACATAAGGGCACAAAAATAAAAATAGTGGGTTTCTATGGGGCATACTAATAACAATATGGGGACAATAGGGGCATAATAATAACAATAAGGGATACAATGACAATAGTAATGGGGGAACCACTAGTATTATAGGGGCCTAACAATAAGCTCCGGGGCCTTCATATTATCATGATGGCTTGTTTTTTGATATATTTTTTTCTTCTGCTCATACTCTCTTGTTTTTCTTTTGTTTGGGGTCCTACTTTTTTATGATTTTAGCAGAATGGCTTTTCTATTTGCATCTCCATAGTCTGGTTTTTCTTTGACATGCTCTTGACATTTTCTATTGTTCCTTGCTCCTCAGATGGGAGGCCTCCTACTTTATATCAGGAATTAAAATGTTTCTCATATTTTGTTGTGTTTTTTTTGTCTGTAATTGGTTCTATGAGGAGGGAAAAATAATTTGGCTCATGTAACCTATTTTGTTTTAATAATGAAATATTTTGTTTTTCTCTATTGAAAAAAAAAACTTAATATAAATCCAAATTTGTATCCAATTTTTTTGAGAACTAGGTTGCATATTTTACAATGGGTAATCAAAACATACATCTTTCAACAATATTCCCTTCAAAAAATACAAAGAGATCCAATTACAATGGTGAATTCAAGCAGAAGGAAGAGAGTTTCATATTTTCCGAAGATATTCAATTCTAAAAAGAGTTTCATTCACGATAGCTAGAAAATATTCATATTTTAGTTTTAAAAGAAGAAATGTTTTATGATTTAGAAGATGCCCCAGCCATCACCATAAAAGTGATGAATTAACGTGAGTCATTCAGAACAGGTAAACACATAAGATTTGAAGGGTGTTGTCTATTGATGTAATAATTTAGTTTGGAGGGTTATTTTTTACTAGAATTTATTTTTCTTTTAAAAAATTTGACCATGGAAATATTTGAATTATTTTTTGATGGTGGAAATGATTTAGCACCATCAAAAATCCCGAGTTACCCAAAGTCTTGAAGCTTGATAATTGTAACCTTGATTTCCAAAAAATTCCGCCAAATTTTGTCAAAATCATATCTAAAATTTTTGTGCCCTATCAAATATTTTTCCAAATTGAGTTTTTATTTTATGATTTTGTTTTGTCTTTTCTAAATATAACAAGTGGGCGAGATTCTAATATTTGGTTGTTTAAAATATATTTTTTATTGCAATAATAAAGTCAACATCCTGAAATAATTGAAAAACTAATTACATAATTCAACTTTGTAATTTTAACACACACACACATATATATATATAAACCCGACTTTGTGTTGTAAGTATGTTTGAAGTAGCCAAATTAGAAGATTACAAATAGCAAATGTATTGTCCTTGGAATCGACTCTATAAATAGAGGTATAACCTCTCTTTAGAAAATGCAAGGCTTTCACAACAAAGGTTTATTGTAACATGTGTTGTAGGGTAGTTTAGTCCTTGGCACTTAGTTGGAAATTATGTTTCCATAAAAATTTCAAATTGATATATGAAATACAAAAATTAATTGCCAATAAAAGGGCAAGGAGATGCATAAATTTTGGTGGGTATTAACTATTAGTAAGTTTGCACATTTTCATTTTTACTCCTATTTTTTTTTTTAAAGCTAGACTTTTTTATTAAGCAAGAGTGGTGTTACATAAAAGTGTTATCTACCCTACTAGTCTGACCATGGGAAAACCAAATCAGTGAGACAAATAAACTATCTTGAAGTCCCAGATTAACCAGAGCATCAAGTAGATAGAAAGAGATTCAATTATACATATGTTGAGCCAATCGATGATTGGCATGCAAAAATTTAAAACAAAACATGTAACTATTGAAAAATTTCATATGTTGTGAGAAGGGAGGATGTGCTCCGCGTTGCACTGAAGTGAGATAGGTTGTCTCTGGTGAGAATGAGGAGAATTTGTTAGCAAAAGATAATGGTGAGTGATCGTGACCACGAGTGTCACCATCCATACATGACCCGTGGCACCTCGACCATGTTTGAGTCCTTAAGCATTTTGACCATGAGCCTCATGTCCACAAACATCGTGACCACAAGCTCCTCGAACACCTCAACCATCAACATCATAATTTTCAGGTCCTCAAGTCATCATCGTCGCACTTGTATGAGTCGGGCGCCTCACCTGGGTGCGTTTAACTAACGCGTTGGCGGTTGAGTTGACGGGCGCGCACATAACCGATGAGCGGATGAGAGTGTTTAACCAACAAGCTGTGGTGGGCACACTCAAGTGATGAGCCGGGGTGAGCACACATAATCGACAAGCCTGGGCACCAACACGAAAATGACTAAGTGTTGGGCATGTCTGGATGAGCGGGTTTATAGGTGGAGGTCGTTGGCGATGGGCCGACATGAATGGGCGGGTGGGCCGACGTGAACGAGCATATGGGCATATGCGAATGGGTGAGAGTCGACGCAATGTTATGGTGATTATGGTGAAAAGGTATGAGTAGTGGGTCAGCTTTAGATGGGCCGATCCCTCACCCACGACCAAAGGCACCACCACAAAAAGTAAGCAACAACCGAACACAACACAACGAAGAATCAGAATGCGTTGGCAGAGATGATCCTATGGGTCGGGTGGTTTTGAACACAACAGGTGGTTGGATGGGAGACCGCAGGAGGGCGGATCGACCTAACATGACTCCGGGTGAGCACAAATAGGCAGGGTATGGTGACACGAACAGTTGGGTTGTGGGTGATTTGTGTAGGCCATGCAACGAGTTGGGTTGAGCACCTAGGGTTAGGCTAAGCTGAATGAGAGCGGTTGTGGTTAGTTCATGCAGCAAGGCCAACCGACTATGTAGCGCACCCGAGACTTGTAGTTTTATGAAACAGGTGGAGTTTGTCTCCCCAGAAAAATTGTAAGTTACAGATTTTTACATAAATTGATTTATTACTGAAAGAATGTGTCTCTTACATTGAAATGACGTTGTGACTATTTTAGTTAAGTAATTCTGCACTTAACTATTTAATAATGGTGAACGACGAAATAAGTAGCTGTAGTCTATAAAACGTAAAGGAAACTAATGGGTTGAGTCATTTAGCCAATGTTGTACGTAGCTCAAGTCGGGAAAAAATAATTGGGGCTGTGACAGATGGTATCAGAGCTGGTACAACAACAAAATGTAGAGACCAGGTATGTATGCAGTCTAAAGTTTTTGAAAATAAATCTTGGATACATAGTTTGGGGTTTCTTGATTTGGAAGTTCATGGAAAAACTATCCAAGCTTTGTTGGCCAAGGGTGCCACACACAACTCTATGACGGCAATGTTGGAAAGAGAAGTTGGGATGCAGATATTTCCAACTAATGTGGAAGTCAAGGCAGTGAACTTGAAGGTAAAGTGTTAGGATTGGTAGACGAAGTGCCAATTCGAATAGGAGACTGGCAGGGTCAATTGGACTTCACAGTGATGGAGATGAACGACTTTGATATGATATTGGGGTAGGAATTTCTGAAGGGCAATAAGGTAATTATTGTCTTGTTTTGTAATGATATTATGTTGATTGAAGGCTCACGAACCTGGACTTTTCCGACACATAAGCAAAGGAAAGAAGTGAAGGTGCAACATGTTTCTGCACTAAGTATGAGGAAGATGATGCATGATTCATATGTGGGAACATATGTGACAACAAGATCCCCCAAGGAATGTTTTGGGGCTTAAAGCCAAGATTTTGACCATATCTGATGTAAAGACTCTACATTTTGTGGGTGTGGAGCGCAAAGTTGTAATTGAGTCATAGGGTTGTCTGCCCTTACTATTGTAATGTAGTGTCAGCTTGAGAGTTCTATCCATGATCCGAGGACCATGGGATTGTATAAATAGAGCAAGGCTCTACGTGTAAAGGGAGATCAAACAATCTAAGAAAAGATGAAGCATTGAATATAAGTTGAAGTGTAAAGTCAAGTATTTGGGTTATAAAGTAGGAGAAGGCTCTGCAGCTGAGTGCGCAGACCCTTGCATCTGAGTGCGCAGGGTGGGTTGAGTCTGTAACCGATTGAAGTAATAATAAAGAGAAGTTTCTTATCATTATGTGTGTATTTTTCCTGTTTTATGCATTGAAGTATATTGGGTATGAATTGCAAGTTTATTGTTTATATGTTGCGTGAACTTATATGAATGTGTTGAATAAGCGAATATAAGATAAGAATTTGTTTACGTGAAGTTAGCTAAATGTTATAAGAAGATAAGTAAGATCCACAGTGTAACTTGGGGAAATAGTGAAAATAGTTGCTTTAGCAACGCGAAAGCACCTCAGCCCTTGGTTAGGGCTGCACGAAGGTGAGCATAACAAAGCGCGAAGGCCTTACAGGTGAGGATAGTGTGCGTGGTGACCTACATGAGGGTATTCATAGTTGGACTAAATCAACCACTCAGACATCTCAAGGGTGTGGAAACTTGGTTCCAGCATCCTCCCATACTGCTTCGGGTGATACCTTATTCCGCGCTTTGCGGGCTGTTCCCGAAAGGCCAGTACTATACGTATTTGCTTGGCTAAATAACTCTAAGCCTGGGTCAGGCTCCCTCAAGCCAACAAATGGCTCTATTGTCGGGACCAGAATCTGCATAGAGATTTCTGATGTCGTATCACTGGAATCCAACTAAGAAGGAAATTGAAGGTTGGTTGGACAAGAGGATTCATGAGTTTACGGTGCAGGACAAAATGAATCTGTGACTATCAAAGGAAGGGTAGTTAGACTGCTACCTGTACATAGAGATCCACGAAATTTTATTCACATATTTCCCTACTGAGTTGTACCAGTGGATCACAAAGCTAGCTGATAGCCAAGGAAGGTGGAAGCTCAACAATCCTATTATGTGGACCCTAGAGTTGGTGCACAGATTGGAAGCATCGTAGGATAATATCGCAGCGTTGTTGATCACTGGCTCGATCGGATTATAGGAGGATTCATTATTGAGTTCGCAGTAGATAATTCAGTTAGCTATAGCAAGGCTGAGTGACGCTTTCTCAAAGGACCGCGAGGTAAGTACGTAAAGTGTCTAAATACTTGGATTAAAATGTTATTGTGTGAAAAGAGGGTTATGCAATTACTTTGATGTATGGAGCTACGCAAAGTGGAAAAGCCTACATAAATGAAGGAAGTAAGGGACTAGGGAATAACCCTTTGATTTCAACTCTGTAAGGGGACGAGGAAGAGTTTGCGAAGTTCTCGCCGCGAAGTGCTATCAATTTGATAAGGCACAAGATTCCGTGCATACCACCCCCACCCACACCACCACCAGCTTCACCATCTTCACCTCCATCTTCACCTGTACCACCTTCGCCACCACCGCGAGTCAATAAGGCAAGCGCGATAAAATTTCCTATGTTCAAGGGAGTAGGAAATGAAGATATGGACAAATTTTGGTTTGTGATAAGGGATGTATGGGAAACATAAGGAGTTAAATATGATAATAGAAAGAAAGTGACGTTGGTTAGTGCTCTGCAGGATCGCGTGCTGACCTGGTATATTAAGCATTCTAATGACAATCCAAATCCGGGGATTGCAGATATCCAAATTGCGTTGAACAGAAAATTTAGCAGGGCAAAGTCAGAGGCGCAGTCAATCATTGGATTCAAAGAGATCGCAATGCCACTAGGTGAGACTCCTTGGGAGCTGGATTAGAGGCTGAAGTGCACGATTCATGAAACTAATATGGCTTTGACAGATGGACCAGATCGCGAATGGTTTGTAGCATCGCTAACTCCGCATTTAAGGAATGTGTTGTAGCAAAAAAGGTTAATGACTCAGGCAGAGGCCTTGGAGATCATGATGAGGCTGCATAAAACCCCGATACAGGATCCCAACTTGGGAGTTTAGTAGATCCACACACAGTTGAAAAACTTATGCCTTGAGATGCAAAGTTTGAAATAGGACAGGACAACCCGACCAAAAGTGTGTGAAGAGGTATGGTGCATTAAATGTAAGGGTCAGGGTCATGGAAAAACCATTGCATGGTGTTTTCGAATTACCTCGCGGAAGGAGGATCAATGCCTTTAATACCGGACGCACAAGTAGGATCGAGTGTGGCACCTGATTTGTGGTGCACGATTTGTCAAATAGGAGGAAAGCATGCTACAGAAAACTGCCATTTGTTACTGAAGTACACACAAAATCTGTAACAGTTGTTCTGTAGTTTTTGTAGATCGGCTGGACACGATGAGAGCACTTGTAGAAGCTATGAGCTGATGATGGATAGAACTCCAACCTACAGAGTTCAGGCTAAAACGTGACCCCTTGACCAGAATGCAATAGTGGCGTGAACCAGATTTTAGGGGCACGGGCAAGGTTGAGGTGGAGGAGGACCTGGAAGAGGTCGTAAACAGTTAATATGTTAAAATTGCGGAGGGCCAGGACATTATGCCCTTGATTGTACGAATCCAACGCATCCATCATGTCTGTATTGTACCTTGTTTGATCATGAGAAGGAGGATTGTCCTACGCTGATAGCTAGGATGCGCGACAAGGGAGCGCTACCACCTTCCCCAACTCAGAACCTACAGATGATGAGGTCTGAGCCGCGCGAGGAAGATCCAAATGTGAACATTTTTCTCCAAAGTATAATTACGATGGGAGATGATAAAGGAAAACAACCTGAAGATAATACTTGGGTTTGCAAGACTCCGATGAAAGAAGCAAAGTTTGATTTGGATTGCACTAAGGAAGCCTTCATGGAAGCTAAGACAAGCTTCACTAATGCCTCCACTTCAGGAACCAAGGATAGACCAGAGCTGGAAATGGACCCATCTATGATTACGACGTTCTTAGAAACATGCATGAAGCTATTGCACGACAGCAAGGTTGTAAAAGGATTGCAAGAGCTCATTAACAGATGTGTTGGGACCACACCAGGAGAACTGCACGTAGTCCGGAAGATTGGAAAGCATGCAACGAGGATGGGAAGAGAAATGAGGTTGACCACATAGATTGGAGAATATGAGATGGACCAAGTAATTATGGACATAGGATCAGATGCTAACGTTCTACCGAAGCAAAGATGGGAGTGCATGGGAAGGCCTACGCTATAATGGTCTCCTATCCAACTGTGAATGGCGAACCAGCAAAAGATAATACCTATGGGGAGATTGCAGGGAATCACTGTGGATATCGAAGAGGCGAGAACACTAGTAGACTTTGAAGTGATACAGATTGTTGATGACAACAATGCATACCACGCACTATCAGGAATTGATTGGGTCACTGACATGAACGGGGTGATTAATCTGAAGAAGCGCAAGATGATTTTTGAGAAGAAGTCTCTGCATGTAGTTATACCTTTAAACCCTGCTGAGGGATCGTGCTATATAGAGCCAGTGTGCGATTATGAAAGTGACGATGATTTGGACTACATCTGCAAAATAAACGCGTAAGAGAAAGACTGTGTAAATCCCACAGCAGATGGATAGATCTCATGGGAGTGCGAAAGCTCTTGTACATCAGATTCTGATGAGGAGATAGAGCGATGGTAGAACTGATGAGGTAACCACACTGAATTGTAATATGATGACAAAATCACTACACTACATATCGACAGAAGTGATATATCTCCATACTTATGATGGATTAGGTGAGGTAGATGTTTTCTTGGAAAAATTTGAAAGATAGGTGCTAGAAAAACAATGTTTCGAAGCCTTGAATTGGGTACTACGCACTACACCTGCGAGGTGGTGGGGTACACACAAAGGAAACTTTGATGACTAGTGCACCTGTAGGAGGATTATGCGAACACGGTTTGGGAAGCCTAGAGTGCAATTAACAAAAAAATATAATGGGTAGGATGATCTGCACATGCATCTGGCTAAGTGGACACAGGCCTATGGGGAAAAGCCGCAACTTGAGTGGGTACATCTGTTCTCTCAGACCCTAGATGTTATACCAATGAACTGTTATATAGAAACAAACCTCTGCCATGGAACAAACGAATAGATTTCCTACGTGAAGGGCTCGTAATGACTTTCAAATATGAGGATGGATGGGATAGTATTGATGAAGCGCTACAAGAAATAAAAGCAGCCATCTTTAGGATGCAGCAGGAGTTAGTAGAGATGATTCAGCCTGACTGGGCTGCTCAGCTAAGCTGCATGTTGGAGTGTTATAATGTAACTATTGAGGAATAAGATGAAGATCTGAGGAACACTGATATTCCAAAGACATAAGGCCAGTGTGAGGTTCAAGGACCATAGATCTAGAACCCTGACATAACCGTGTTAGTAAAGACTAAGTAGGTAAATATTGGTACAGAGGCAGAACCAAAATTTGCGAAGATTGGGGACTACTAGGATGCCGCGATAGTGGATAAGGTCACTAAACTACTCCGCAAGTATGAGGACTTATTTCCAACCAAATTCATGGACTTAAAGGGAATAATCGAAGACTTAGGGGTAATGTGGATCACATTAAAACTCGACACGAAGCCAGTGAAGCAGAGACAATATCGCTTAAACCCAAAATACAAGGAGAAAATCCACGTAGAATTAGATAAGATTCTCACGATAGGCATTATCGAGCCTGTCGAGGAATCCAATTGGGTAAGTCTGATGGTCGTACAAGAAAAGAAGCAGAAGGATGAAAGAAGAATATGCGTGGATCTTAGAAAGTTGAACGACGCGTGTGTACATGATCCATTCCCAAATCCTTTCACAGATGAGGTGTTGGACAATGTAGGTGGTCAGGAAGCATATTCTTTCACTGATGGGTTCTCAGGGTACCACCAGATCAAGATCGCGCCGGAGGATAAAAGCAAGACAACCTTCATGACGAAGTGGGGTTGCTTTCAATACATTGTCATGCATTTGGCCTGAAGAATGCGCCGACCATCTTTTTGCGTGTAGTTGTTGTGGCATTCAGAGAATATATTCATAAATTCTTGGAGGTCTATTTTGATGATTGGATTGTATTTGGGTTGGTTAGGAACCATGTAGCAAACTTTCACTTGATGTTGGATACATGCCGAAGATACCAAATCACACTCAACCTCAAGAAATGTATCTTCCTCGTTCCTTTTGGGAACCTGTTAGGGCATGTGCTTTGTAACACAAAGGCTGATGGTAGACCCCGTGAAAATTGTGGTGATCCTAAATTTGGAAGCACTTCGCAGTGTGAAGCAGCTGCGCGCTACCCTGGGACATACGGGGTATTACAAAACGTTTATCAAGAGTTACTCCCAGATCACCGCACCGATGGAAAAGCTATTAAAGAAGGATGTCACGTTCTACTAGGTCGATGATTGTAAGAAGAACCTAGATATATTGAAGGAGAAAATGGTTATCGTGCCAATTCTTGTCTTCTCGAATGGAAGAAAGAATTTCATGTTCATGTTGATTCATCGTGTATAGTGTTGGGGGCAGTACTCACAAGAAGGCGGAGAAGGCTTGGATCACCCTATCATGTTCGTGAGTCATAGACTATCTAAAGTAGAAAAGAACTATTCCACGACTGAACAGGAGGCACTGGCTATGGTGTACGCGCTCCAGAAATATCGACACTGTTTGCTAGGGGGACACTTGAAGATCTATACAGATCATTCCGTGCTAAAATACTTGGTCAATAAGCCTTCATTGGGGGGCGCATATGTAGGTGGATTTTATTGTTCCAAGAATATGATTTTGAAGTTGTTGTGAAGCCTGGATGACTGAACATGGGACTGGATCACCTGTCACGCATTGAGATAGGAGAGGAACCTAATAGTCTAGAGGAAGGATTACCTGACGCATAGCTATTTTTTGTGCGCGTAGCAGATAAACACTTTGAAGATATAATCCACTTTCTCACGATTGGAACTACGCCAAAAGAGTACTCTGTCCAGCAGAAGAAGGAACTAGTGGTGCGCGCGACAGATTTTTCTGTCATTGCACAACACCTATATAAGATGGGTAATGATGAGATACTGTGAAGGTATGTACCTGAATTTGAACGAATCCATATCCTCATGGACGCACATGGGGGCGCTGCGGGAGGACACTATGCAGGAAGAGCGACTGCGCAAAAGATTCTCCGATAGGGTTGTGGTGGTCGACCCTTCATCAGGATTCAAAAGCACATTCTAAGGCTTGTGATGTATGTCAAAGAACAGGTAAACCCTCGTGGAGGGACGAGTTGCCTTTGAGACCACAAATGACACTGTAGCCCTTTGAAAAGTGGGTGATCGACTTTTTAGGACCTATCAAACCTTAAGGAAAAACAAGTGCGAGATAAATTACCACTACGACAAAGTACCTGACTCATTGGGTAGAATCGCAATCGGTAAAAGATTGGATGACTGCCATGGCCACAAAGTTTCTGTTTGAACACATATTAACATGATTTGGATGTTCTAAGATCTTGATGAGTGATCACAGTACTTATTTCTTGAACGAAACAATCAGCACACTAATAGAAGAGTTTCAGGTGTATCATCAGAAAAGCACACCATATCACCCACAAGCCAATGGGATAGTAGAAGCATTTAACAAAATACTAGAGACTATGCTGACCAAAGTATGCAACACAACGAAGTGATTGGGACTTGTGCGTACCTGCAATATTATGGGCTTATAGGATGACATGCAAGAAACTGATGGGACAGGCACCTTTTTGGCTGGTCTATGGAGTGGAAGTCATAATGTTGATGGAATACATCGTGCCTTGTCTGCGGATAGTAGTGCTCATAGGTATGATGGACTGTGGAGCCCTAGAGAAGAGGCTTGCATAGTTGGAGGAAATCGAAGAAGAACGGTTTTTGGCTGGATTCCATCAGCAAGTACAAAAGCAGTGCGAAAAGGCCTAGCATGATTGACATATTAAGTTGTGAACCTTCAAGGTGAATGATTTGGTGTTACTGTATGATAGTAAGTTTGATAAATTCCCAGGAAAATTTAGAATGCATTGGCTAGGACCGTATGTTATTAAGGAGGTCATAGAAGGAGTCGTGGTGTAGTTGGTAAAGCTAAATGGAGAACCTTTCCCAGGAAAAGTGAATGGCAATCGATTGAAGCCATACACGGGTGGCCCAGCTATCTGACTAGCTGACAGAAGCACAGTCTTAATGCTCTAGGCAGCTGAAAAGAGGCATGAGACTATAAATAGATGCAAGAAACGTAGGAGCAGATACAAGGAAGCAGTTCAGATACATGGGTTCCTGAAAAATGCGTGTAGGAGGTACAACAGGCAGCTGCTCAGTGCGCTGTCGAGCTTGCAGCAGTTCAAACAGAGTTGGGAGGTCTCCATGTGAAGATCTCTGTATCGATAGAGTGACTTGAGGGCGAGTCACGATGTTTTTGTTGGGGGCCCATTCTGTGCGGGATCCCCCAAGCCAAGTTTTGGGGCTTAAAGCCTAGATTTTGACCATTTCCGATGTAAAGACTCCGCGTTTTGTGGGCGTGGAGTGCGAAGTTGTAATTGAGTCATAGGGTTGTCTGCCCTTACTTTTGTAATGTAGTGTCGGTTTGAGAGTTCTACCCATGATCCGAGGACCATGGGATTGTATAAATAGAGTGAGGCTCTAAGTGTAAAGGGAGATCGAACAATCTAAGAGAAGATGAAGCATTGAGTCTAAGTTGAAGTGTAAAATCAAGTCTTTGGGTTGTAGAGTAGGAGAAGGCTCTGCAGCTAAGTGCGTAGAGGCCTAGTAGTCCACAACTGAGTGCGCAAACCCCTGCAGCTGAGTGCGTAGGGTGGGTTGAGTCTATAACCGATTGAAGTAATAATAAAGAGAAGTTTCTTATCATTCTGTGTCTCTTTTCCTATTTTATGCATTGAAGTATATTGGGTATGAATTTCAAGTTTAATGTTTATTTTCTGCATGAACTTATATGAATGTGTTGAATAAGCGAATATAAGATAAGCATATGTTTACGCGAAGTTAGCTAAATGTTATAAGAAGATAAGTAAGATCCACGATGTAACTTGGGGAAATAGCGCAAATCACTTCTTTAGCATCGCGAAAGCACCTCAGCCTCTAGTTAGGGTTGAGCAAAGGCGAGTATAATAGAGCACGATGGCCTCACAGGTTAGGATAGTGTGCGTAGTGACTTGCGCGAGGGTATTCACAGTTGGACTAAATCGACCCCTCAAAAATCTCAAGGGTGCAGAAACTTGGTTCTAGCATCCCTCCGTACTGCTTCAGTTGAGACCTCGGTCCATGCTCTGCGGGCTGTTGCCGAAAGGGCTAGTAGTAATAGGATTTGTTTGTCTAAATAACTCTAAACCTGGGTTAGGCCCCCTCAAGCTAACAATCATTAGGGGATTTGAAAGTGATGATGGAGTGGGGATGCCTATTCTAGCTGAGATTTCTAATGTATTCGAAAAGTATATAGATTTTAATCTTGATGAGCTACCAAAGAAACTGCCACCAAGGAGTGTAGTGGACCATAGCATTGAGTTAGAGCCAGGGAAGCAACCTCCAAAAAAATCTCCTTATCATTTATCAGGATCGGAATTGGAGGAGTTGAAATGACAATTGAAGAATTTAGCTGATGCAGGTTTTATACGACCTTCAAGGTCTCCATATGGTGCTCCAATATTGTTCGAATGGAAGAGATATACGAATGAACTACGTATGTGCTATGATTATTGTTCTCTCAACAAGAAAATGATAAAGAACAGATATCCCTTTCCACTTGCTACGAATTTCTTTGATAAGCTTGTGAAAGCCCAAGCGATTTCCAAGCTAGACTTGAGGAATGGTTACTATCAGGTGTGGATAGCAGAAGTAGATGAGAAGAAAACTATGATTGTGACAAGGTATGGAAGTTTTGAATTCCTTGTTATGCATTTTAGGTTTTGTAACACTACAGGTACGTTTTTCACGTTGATGAACAATGTACTATGTCCATATTTGGATTCATTCATAGCATTAGACTACTTGGATGATATCGTGATATATAGTGATAACATGGAGGATCATAAGAAACACTTGGCTTTGGTGTTTGAGGCGCTGAAGAAGAATCAACTGTACTTAAAGAAGTCAAAGTGTATGTTTTCCCAGACTGAGATTCCGTTCCTTGGACACATTGTGGGTCAAGGACACATACAGATGGAGTTGAGTAGGGTGAAAGAGATAGAGGATTGGGAAGAACCAAATAATTTCAATGATATGAGGGTGTTCTTGGGGATGACCAACTACCAACATAAGTTTGTAGAGGGGTACTCCAAAGTGACATTTCCACTAACAAACATTTCGAAGAAGGAAAAGCGATGGAGTTGGATGGAGAAGTGCCATACAAAATTTGAAGACTTGAAGAAGAGGATGGTTACAACACCAATACTGAAGTTACCTAAATTCGAGAGGCCATTTGAGCTACACAAGGATGCATAAAATTTTGTAGTAGGAGGGGTTGTTATGCAGGATGGGCATCCAGTGGCATATGAGATTCAGAAGTTGCATGATAGAGAACGACGGTATCCAACTAGTGAGAAGAAGATGACTTTGATCATCCACTGTTTATAGGTATCAAGGCATTACTTGATTGGGAATCCTTTTGTTGTTAAGACTAACAATGTTGCAGTGAGTTATTTTACATCACAACCGAAGCTGCCAGTGAAGCAATCTCATTGGAAATACTTCTTGGTAGAGTTTGACATGACTATTGAGTATAGGCTGGGTAGACTCAATGCAGTTGCAGATGCCCTCAGCAAGAAGGGACAATTAGCCGCAATTAAGGAGGAAGAAGACCAAGTAGAATGAAGTAGGATTCGAGTACAGATGACCGATGAGATACAGAATAGCCTTCGAGCGAGCATAGAGACACATACTCAAGCCTAGAGCATCTTGAAATAGGTGAAGGAAGGAGAGACACAAAGGTTTTTTCTACGAGATGGACTCTTGTTCTTTGGGAACCAACTTTACATTCCCAAGTCATCGGGACTTAGGAGGCACCTCTTGAAGGAGTTCCATGATTATCCATGGGTTGGCCACCTAGGGCAGCGTCATTCTTTGGCATTGTTGGAGAGAGTATTCTTTTGGGAGAAGATGTAGGAGGATGTAGAGGAGTATGTACATATGTGCATCATTTTTCAATAGGACAAATAAGATAACCAGAGGTAGGGAGGATTTTTGCAGCCTTTACTGATTCCACAGACCATGGATGAGTGTTTCGTTGAACTTCATCACTTAGTTATCACAGGTACATCGGTATAACAGAGTTATGGTAGTGGTCGATCATTTCTCTAAGTATTTCGTATTCATTCCGATGAAGATACCATGTGGAGTTGAGAATACTATTGAGCTATTCTTCAAACATGTTGTGAAGTATTGGGGAATGCCATTGAGTAATGTATCAGACCTCTTCCTTGGTGAAGCCACCCGATCGTGTAGGGATGTGGATGTACTGTAGTCTTTAGGCCCTGCTGCTTCATGACCTCTGCTAAAATGAGGTTTTTTTGGCTCCCGCTGTCGAAAATGAATTGTAGCGGAGAACCCTTCACCCACATCTATGAGTGGAAGAGGTGTTCCCCCTCCTATGGATCTCCAGGCTCAATTTTCTAGATCTTTGTGGTGGCCTCAGTGGCACTGGGCTCCACATCAATGATCTCCTTCCCTTTGTCAGTTCCCTTATTAGGTTCTGATTCAGAGTCAGAACCTACCTTTGATTCGAAAGCCTTCAACTTAGCCAGCAGTGACTGCTTGGCCTAACACTCACTTGTATTGTGAGTGGAACTATTATGGAACTCACACCATTTTCCCGTGTCCTTCTTTATCTTCTTGGTTTTGTTCTTTTCTTGTGGCTTTACTGGGTTGTCCTGGGTAGCATCGCCTTGGCTTGGTCCTTTATTTTGTGGTTTGGGGGCGGCTTTTCCTTTCTTTGGATTAGCAGATCCAAAGTTCCTCTTCTTTTATTTAAAATTTTGCTCAATCTTTACAATGTATGGATATGTTGAGCCAAGTGAGGAGATGTCCAGGAACTCCATCTCATCTTGGATGTACTTGTGTAGAAAATCACAATACTTGAGCACCAAATGCCACTCAGTATCCTTGATACCCAACTTCATGCGAACGGTATGGAAAGTATTTGTGAACTCAGGCACATCTTGGTCCCTTCCTTGCCGTAGTGTGGTCCACTTTATGTAATTATCTTCATAGCTCTCAACAGAGTAATATTGTATCTTGATGGCGTCACAGGAATAGTTTCAAGTGGGTGTGGCTGAAAACAACGAGGGTTCACTCTCAACCTTTTGTTCACAGTAGGTTTCCCACCAGTCCTTGATGTGTGGGGCAGCTTTGCAAAGTGAAATAGTAATATTTTCCTGATTGGAAAAGTCATGAAATAAAAAATATCCTTCCAATAGATTTAACCATTTATCTATAGCATCTGCCTCTATCAGGCCTTCAAATATAGGAATATCAAATTTAACTTGCACCTTAAAAGGAGTAGCACCTCCAAAGTGGCTGGTAGATGAAGATGCATCACCTGTGGGTAGTTGATGAAGGATCTGGGCAACGTCTTCCATAGTCGCATCCCTCTGTTGCTTGAGAACTTCCTCGAGCAACATTTTGAAAGGATTTCCTACCCCCTCATCTTTATTTTCTTCCTCCATGGGAGGTCGTTGGGTCTTGCAAGGCTGATCCTGCAATGGTTCAACCAGATTGAGTCCTAACTCCTTATGCCCTGACCTCATTGGAGACATCCAAAGAAAAATAGAGAAAGAGCAGATCCCTTTGATACCACTAATCTGAAATTAAACAGGAACTTAAATATATAATCATAAACACAGATATGTCACAAAAAACACTTCATTTCATTAATAGAAAAATATTGAACTGTGCTTACAAATAGAATGGAAAGAAGATAGCTCGAGCGATGGTAGCTTATCTCTTATAAGATATGTGGCAGCTACATGCCTCTGAGATGAGTTACAATGAGGCTCAAAGGCCTTTTTATTGTTGAACAATAAGAGAAAACCATAAATAACCAAAACCCTAATTTGAGGAGATATAACACCAAGAGTTTATGGGTCCCATTGTGGTTAGTTGGGTAGCCAACTTCTCGTTGCATTCCTATATAAGTTCAGATTAGTGGTATTAGAGGGGTCTTCTATTTATCTGTGTTTCTTTGCATGTCCCCAACAAGGTCAAGGTATAAGGATTTAGGGCTCGATCTGGTTGAACCATTGCAGGATCAACCTCACAAAAACTGATGACCTCCCATGGCCGAAGAAAAGAAAGATGAGTGGGCGGGAGATCTTTTCAAAAAGTTGCTTGAGGAAGCCCTTGAGTGAAAGAGGATGCAATGATGGATAAATTTTGCAGATCCTTCGATGGCTACCCACACAAGATGCATCTTCATCCAACAACCACTATGGAGGTGCTACTCCTTTTAAGGTGCAAGTTAACTTTGATATTCCCATATTTGAAGGCGTGATAGATGCAGACGCTGTAGATAAATGGTTAAATTTGTTGGAAGAATATGTTTTAGTTCATGACTTTTCCAATCAGGAAAAGATTACTTTTTCACTTCTCAAAGCCACCCCACATGTCAAGGACTAGAGGGAACCTACTGTGAATAAAAGGACGAGAGTGAACCCTCGTTGTTTTTGGCCGCATCCACTTGGAATTCTTTCTGAGATGCCATCAAGGAACAATATTACCCTATTTAGAGCTATGAAGATAAATACATAAAGTCGACCACACTACGGCAAGGAAGGGACCAAGATGTGCCAAAGTTCATAAATACTTTCCATACCCTTCGCATGAAGCTGGGTATCAAGGATACTAAGTGGAATTTGGTGCTCAAGTACTATGAGTGTCTACACAAGTACATCTAGGATGAGATGGAGTTCCTGGACATCTCCTCGCTCACCAAGGCATATCGATATGCTTTAAAGGTTGAGAAAAAGTTTAAATGAAAGAAGCAAGAATTTAGATCTGCAAATCTAAAGCAAGGAAAATGTGCCCCCAAACCACAAAACAAAGGACCAAGCCAAGGTGAGGCTATCTAGGACAACCCGTTGAAGCCACAAGGAAATAACAACACCATGAAGATCAAGAAGGACACGGGAAAATGGTGTGAGTTCCATAAGAGCTCCACTCACAATATAAGGGAGTGTCGGGCCAAGTAGTTACTGGTGGCTGAGTTGAATGCTTCCGAATTAGATGCAGGTTATGACCCTTAATCACAACCTGATAAGGGAACTGACAAAGGGAATTAGATCATTGATGCAGAGCCCAATGCCACCGTGGCCACCACAAAGATCCAGGAAATTTAGCCTGAAGATCCAGAGGAAGGGGAATGCCTCTTCCACTCATAAATGTGGGTGAAGGGTTCACCGTTGTAGTTCATTGTCGACAGCAGGAGCCAAAAGAACCTCATTTTAGCAGAGGTCATGAAGTGGCTAGGCCTAAAGACTACAAAACATCCACAGTCATACACCATCGGGTGACTTCACTACGAATGAGATCTTCGCTTCATCCAACAATGTCGCCTTCCCTACGACATCAAGCACCTTCCCTACGACATCAAGCCCTTCACAGATGAGGTACTGTGTGATGTTTCTCCTCTTGAAGTTTTTGATGTATTGTTAGGACAACCATACTTGTGGAAGGGACATGCTATATATGAGTGTAGAACTCATTCTGTGATTATTGCTTTGGCTAATAAGTTGTACAGGATATCGGAGGTAGCCCTGCCTACCACCATCTCTTTGATCACAACAAAGAAATGCAGTAAGATCATTTCCCAAACTAGGAAATTTTTTTTTCATATGATTAGCCCCCAAGGCAAGAAGAAGGTTATGGCCATGAATTATAAGCAGGGCTCCTCTACACAACAACAACAAATGGACAAGACTGTGGAGGAGTACAGGTATATTTTTTCTTCACCCATAGGGGTACCTCTGCACTGTCAGGTCAAGCACTCCATCAATCTGACCCCAGGCATGCCACTCCCTAATGGACTGATATATCAATGCTCTATTCTAGAGAATGATGAGATCAAGAGGTAGATTAAGGAACTACTACAGAAAGGTCACATCAGGCCAAGCTCATCACCCTGTGGGATCCCAATTATATTGGTAGAGAAGAAGGATGGGACTAGGAGGCTCTGTATTGACTATTGGGCGCTGAACAAGATCACTGTTCGGAATAGGCACCCAATCTCGCAATTTGATGAACCTTTGGACTAGCTCAAGGGGGTAAAATATTTTAGCAAAATTGACTTGAAGTTAGGTTATCACCAGGTTCCTATCGAACCCTCTGATGTCTAGAAGACTGCCTTCAAATCCAAGGAGGTACTTTTTGAATGGTTGGTCATGCTGTTCGGATTGACGAACACCCATGAAACCTCCATGATACTCATGTATGACATCTTGAGACCCTTCAGCAATGCATTCGTGGTGGTGTATTTAGATGACATCTTGATCTTCAGCCAGAGTTGGGAAGAGCACCTCCACCATATTCGACAAGTCCTTCAAACCCTTCGACAACACAAGTTGTGTGCTAACATGGAGAAATGAACCTTTGGCTTGACTGAGGTTCAATATCTGGGGTACATCATTGATGAATAAGTTGTACATGTGGACCCCTCCAAGATACAAGTGATTCAGGATTGGCCAGCCGCAACCACTCTCACAAAGCTCCGCAGTTGTTTGGGTCTTTCCGATTTCTACCATAGGTTCATGTTGGGGTCCTCTCATCTCACTTGGCCTTTAAGTCAAGTCACCAAGGGCGAAGCGAAAGAAAATTTCTTTTGGTTGGAAATCCAACAACGAGCATTCTCTGAGTTGAAGAATCACCTATGTTTGAAACCAATACTCACATTGCTAGACCTGCAACAACCATTTGAGATTGAGACAGATGCCTCCAACTATGTTATTGGTGTGGTTCTTACTCAACATGGGCATCTAGTGGCTTACCACAGTAAGACATTTTTAGAAACAGTCTGAAAGTACCCCACTTATGAAAAATAAATGTATTCCATTGTGCAGGCCTACTGTTAATGGAAGCATTACATTATGGGGAAGGAAATGGTCATCCACACAGACCATCGACCTCTACAGTTCATACAAACATAAGGGAAGTTGTAGAATGATCGCTATCAGAAATGGTCCACCTATCTTCTATAGTTCCATTTGAACATGAAGTATAAGAATGGCAAGACCAATAATGTCGCCAATTGCCTCAGCTGACCACCAGTCATGGTGCTAATCACTGTGCTCGACTCCTATGGGTATGAGGCATCGGGGTGGCAGCATCTTTACAAGAGTGATCCAGAATTCGGCAGAACATACCAGACACTCTTGGAAGGGAAGCAAGTTCAAAATTTTCACCTTTAGGATGCACTATTATCCCACTTGGGACACATATGTGTTCCTTCAAGTGAGTGTGCCAAGATGATTTGGGAGGCGCACTATAGTCAATTCATTGGACATTTTGGAGTACAGAAAATAGTGACGGTATTAAGGAAGTATTTTTATTGGCTAAAAATTCTTTAGCATGTTGGGAAGTACATTATATCCTGCACCACCTCCACCATTTCCAAACCAAACATCAAGAATCAAGGCTTGTAGACTCCTCTAACTACTCCTGGTCGACCTTGGGAATCTATCTTCATGGATTATATGTCAAGCCTTCCCTCTACTAAGCACAGAAATGATTTCATTTTCGTGGTCATCGAGAGATTCTCTAAAATGGCCATCATGGCAGTTTGCAAGAAGAGTATCAAAGTAGAGGCCACTGCTAAGCTCTTCTTTGAGCGAGTCTGGGTACACTTTAGGATCCCACAATCCATTATCTAAGATCAAGACAACAGATTCCTGAGTGCATTTTGGTCAAGTCTCTAGTCAATGCTGGATAAAAAACTTACTAATTCCACGACTTTCCATCCCGAAACTGAAGGCCAAACAGAGGTTGTCAACATGATGATCGTACACATTTTTCACATGTACAACTCAAAGCATCCTCACACATGGGATGAAAGTATCCCCTATGTAAAATGAAGCTCTCCATAGCTCAACATGCCACAACCCCTTTCAGTTAGGGCTGGGATTTTAGCCATTATGCCCCATTGATGTGGCCATACCATTTGCAGTTGCTCAGTTAGATTCGAATCATGTGCAATCCAAAGATGAAAGGGCTAACAACTTCATTGAGTGCATTCAACACATCCGCTAATAGGTCCATGAGATATTGGATAGAGTTAATGCTAAGTAAAAGCAACGTGATGATCAACATCGAGTGTCACACAAGTTCCATGTGGGCGACCAAGTTTGACTACATTTGCAGAAGGAGCACTTTGCTAGACCCCACCACAAGCTTCACCCACTCTGATATGGGCCATACTCCATCACCAAGGCCATCGGTGACAATGCTTTCGAGCTTAGCATCCCACCGTTCCTTGGCCTGCTAATTTGAAATCAATCATAAACTAAACCTGAAGTAGAATTGATTAATTTTTGTCAGTGAATTTGATTGTTAACCTTAAGTGCTCAATGTGGAAGACTCAAGGGAAATAATTGATTTAAGGCTGAAATAATAACTTAAGAAACATAATTAAGCTTGAATTTTTATAATAAAACAGAGATACCAGACAACGATATTGATTACAGAGTTCGTCCTTGATGGACTACGTCTCTGGGTTCGCTTTCAAGATGGGCGACCGATTTATTAGGATTGAATTCGAGAAGTTTGATTACAAAGAAAATGAACCAGATGAAATGCTCATGTAGTCACTTTTGGTCTCTTTCAATAGAAAGCTCTCTGAAATAGCTTTCCAACGCCTATCACGGTTCCCAATTCTGACTCCAAATGCTCCCGTTACATTGACAACAAATCAACCTATGACCTCCAGAATCTGCAAACAAGCTTCCAAAACCACTCCTTTCTCCTTCCATAATCGAATTGGGACTTTATAAGGTATTAGATGCACTCTAACTCCATATGCCAAAGATTGGAATGAACTGGCTGAAGTTTAGGGTTCAAAGGTCTCGGTCTTGTCACTCAATGACACCTAGGGATAAGAGGCCACGGTCTTTGAATTAATAACTTCACATAAATAATATAAAACCCAAAAATAAACCATAGTCTATCCCTGAACCTGCTGGTGGTTATCAAATGGCATGGAGGAATAAATTGTGGTCATGTGACTGGCGAGTTCTTTTGCGATCCACTGGATGGTTGCCACATCGGTGGTTACCCCCCGACAGTTCCAGTTTGTGATAGTTGCATGTGACAACTTCCAGATGGTAGTCACGGCTTACCTCCTGGTCATCCTCTTGCAGTTCCACTAACTGTGTGCTCTGGCAGTTGAATGTGATAGCTACTGACGCAGTCTTTGCCCGATTATCATGTCTGCCACAGTCATAACTGTAACCCCCATCGTTTAACACACTGCTAACATGCTCTGCAGTTCCGACGTGGTTTCTGTTGCAGTTTAGTAACTGTGGAGTGTATTTGTAATGTTTTACAATGTTCTATAATGGGTTTTAGTAATAGGTTTATGTTTCTAGGTGTTTATATTAGGTTTAGTTTTTAGGTATTTAAATGTAGAATTTAAGACTTAGGTTTAAGGTTTAGAGTTTAGTACTTAGGTTTAGTGTTGGGCAGCTGACCCCCCCACATAGTAGGGTTTTGGGGCTTGAAGCCTGAATTTTGGTCAAGTGTAATGTAAAGACCCCGCGAAATATAGGCACGGAGCCCAAGAGTCTAGGGTTGTTCACCCTAAGATAATGTAATTTAATGTAAAGTATGTCGGCCTACCCATGATAGAGTGCGGCTCTAAGATGTAAGATATATGTGTTTGGGGATGATAAATTAATTTTGAGTCTGTAAGTCCGAGTCTTGGGTTGTGGTAGTAGGAAAAGGCTCTACAGTTAAGTGCATAGATGCCGGTAGAGTCCACAACTATGTGCGTGGATCCCTATAGCTAAGTGCGCAGGGTGGAGTTGGGATTGTACTTTGACAGAGAATTAATAAAAGATAAGTTGATTCTGAAATATTGTGTGTCTATGCTTCTGTTATATTTATGCATATGTTTACAGTTTTATGATTGCGTGCACTTGTTATTAATGTTGAATGATTAATGAGAATATTGGGCCCAAACAATTAAGTTAAGATCTATAATAATAGCACAGTAAGGATAAAGGATCTAGACATCACCTCTTCGCGCTCTTTACATAGCTATGCAGAAGCAGTTACACAAGCTGTGAAGGACAGATGGTTGCGCAAAGTATCGCAAGCATGCAGGTTCAGTTCGTGAACCTCCAGAGACTTCATCAAGACATCCCTAGGGTGTGGAAACTTGGTTCCAACACCCTCCCATACTACCTCGGGTTAGACCTCAGTCTGTGCACCGTAGACTGTTACCGAAAGGGCTAGTAGTTTCAGGATTTGTTTGGATAAATCACTTCTGAACTTAGGTCAGGCCCCAACAAGCCAACAAATGGTTCCATTGCCGAGACTGAGATCTGCCTAAGGGATGTCTAATGTTGTGCCATTGGAACCCAACAAAGAAGGAAATTGAAGAGTTTTTGGACAAGAAGATTCACGAGTTCGCGACACAGGAAAACAGAACTCCGCAGGTATCTAAGAAAAGGTGGCTGGATCGCTACATGTTTACAAAACTCCATGAGATCTTCTTCACGTCCCTTCCTTCTGAACTGTATGAGTGGATCGTGAGGTTAGCCAATAGCCAGGGAAAGTACAAGCTTGACCAACCGATAGTGTGACACTGGAATTAGTGCGCAGACTAGAGGCATCAGAAAATAAGATCACGCGAGCTGTGGACCATTGGCTCGACCAAATAATAGGGGGATTTATCACTAAGTTTGCGATAGACATGACTGTGAGCTACAATGAAGCAGAATGACTTTTTCTCAAGGGACTGCGAGGTAAGTAAATTAAATAATTGAATACCTGGATTAAGATGCTATTATGTGAAAAGAGCGTTATGCAAATACATTAATGTTTGGAACGACATGGAGTGGAAAGATCTACAAAGGTAGTGGGGAAGTAGGAAACAGTCCCTTAATTTCACCTTTGTGAGAGAGCGAGGAAGAGCTCGCTTGGGTCTCTCCGAGAAGTGTGGTCAGTTTGATAAGGCAGTGCATTTCGTAGTTACCACCTCTTCCCATGCCACCACCGCTTCACCTCCTTCACCTCCATCTCCACCCACTCCACCCCCACCAACCCCACAGTTCAGCATGGTAAGCGCGATCAAACTACCCGTATTCAGAGGAGTAAGGAATTAGGATCTAGATTAGTTCTAGTTCGTGATAAGAGTAGTGTGGGAAGCAAAAGGGGTCATGGATGACAACATTAAGAAGGCTACATTGGTGAGCGCACTGTAGGATCGCGCGTTGACATGGTATATCAAGCATTCTAATGATCACCCTAATGCAGGAATAGCAAATATCTAGAATACGTTGAACAGAGAATTTAGTCGGCCAAAATTAGAGACACAGTCAATCATCGAATTTAAAGAGATTACGATGCTTCCAGGTGAGACCCCATAGGATCTGGATCAGTGACTGAAGAGTACAATCCGCGAGGCTAATATGACACTCACGGATGCACAACATTGCACATGGTTTTTAGCATCTCTGACACCAAACCTGAGGATGGTGCTAACACAACAGAACGTTTCTACCCAAGCCGAAGCATTGGAAATGGTGATGAGGTTGCATGAGACACCGATACAAGATCTGGGGCTGGGAGTTCAACAAATCCACATGAAAATACAAAATATCTACCTAGAAATGTAGAGCTTGAAGTAGGATAGGGCATTGCGGCCACAGGTGCGTGAGGAAGTATGGTGAGTAAAATGCAAAGGCAAGGGCCATGACAAATACCACTGTCTAGTATTCGTGAACTACTTGGTAGGAGGGGGGCCAATGCCATTGAGACCGGAGGCACAAGTAGGCCAAGTGCGACAACCACATTATGGTGCGCGATCTTTCAGATAGGAGGAAAACACACTATGGATAATTGTCATTTGTTGCAGAAGTATATGCAGACTCCCCAACAGTTGTTTTGTAATTTCTACAGGTCAGTAGGCCACAATAAGTGTACTTGTCACAGCTGTGAGTTAAGGATGGATCGGACCCTAGCCTATAGAGTGTAGATAGAAATGCAAGGCCTTGACCCAGCTGCGGGGATGACACGCTCTGGATTACAGTGGCGAGGTCGAGGATGAGGAGGAATGAGACCAGGAAGGGGTCGCAGATAGTTAATTTGATACAATTGCGGAGGACTAGAGCACTACACCCACGATTGTACCAATCCAATGAGAATATCCTGTTCATATTGTGCTCAGTTTGATCATGAAATGATAGATTGTCCTATGTTGATTGCACAGATACACAAGAAAGGGGTACTCTAGCCTCCTCCGACTCAAAATATCCAAATGATGAGCTCTGAACCACGCGAAGAAGACTCAAATGTGAACATGATGCTTAGAAGTAGTGTGACCATAGGGGAGGATAAGGGGAAGAAGCCCGAGGAAGATGCATGGGTTCATAAGGCTCTTGCAAAGGAAACTGAGTTTGACCTAGAACGCAGAAAGGAGATGTTCATGGAAGCCAAGAAGAGCTTCGCGGAGGCCTTTACTTCAGGTAGTAAGGATCAACCAAAGCCAGGGATTGATCCTTCTATGCTTACTACCTATTTGGAGACATGCATGAAACTGTTGGGTGGCAATAAGGTAGTTAAGGGACTACAGGAGTTTATCACCGGGTGCGCGGGATCAGGGGAACCACGGGTAGCTTGGAAATTGGGGAAGCATACATTGTGCACCAGGAGGGAAATGAGATTGACAAAAAAGATTGGCAAATATGAAATGGATCAGGTAATCCTAGACTTGGGTTCAGACACAAATTATTACCAAAGCAGACATGGGAACGTATGGGCAGGACTGCATTACAGTCGTCCCCTATTCAATTATGAATGGCGAACCAACAGAAAACTTTTCCCATGGGGAGGTTGGAGGGGGTAACAGTTGATATTGAAGACGCGAGCACATAGACGGACTTTGAAGTAATAGAGATTGTCGACGACAACAATCCTTATCCCACATTGTTGGGAATAGACTGGGCCATTGATATGAATGGAGTCATCAACCTGAAGAAGTGGAAGATGATATCCGAGAAAAAGTCCCTACGCGTAGTAGTCCCACTAGACCTAGCCGAAGGAGTGTGCTACACTAAACCAATGCACAACGATGAAAGCAAAGATGAGCTGGATTGTATTTACCAGATAACCGCACGAGATCAGGAGTGGGTGAACCTGACTGCGGATGGGAGAATCTCGTGGGAGCGCGACAACTCCTGTACTTTGGATTTAGACGAAGACGTAGAACACTGGCATAACCGGTTGCATGAAGTGACAACGCTGAATTACAACATGATGATTAGATAACTGCGCTACGTGACGAAAGAGGCAAGGGAACTTCCAACATATGATGGAGTGACATCAGTGGATGAATTCCTGGACAAATTTGAAAGCGCAGTACCAGAATAACAGCGGTATGGTGCGCTGGAATGGGCACTGCGTGCAACACCCTCACGATGGTGGAGTAAACATTAGAAGACCATTGAAAATTGGCGCAAATGTAGGAGACAGATACACTTATGATTTGGAATCCCCCAGCATTGAACGAGAGTTGGGTAGCCAAGACGAAGTAGCTTGTGTGCCCACCTGTGTTGATGGGTGCAGACATGTGTTGTGCAAGCACATCCTAGACTAAGGATCGAAAATTAGAACCATGCACGGAAATAGGAAAAGCGATGCACACCATAAATATTCCACGTTGCAGCATTCAAAAAGCTATGTGGAATCATGAATAGAGTTCACCAGGTGAGACGAACTGACTGGGACCTACGCGTACCAGTGGTTCGATGGACCTATAGGGCCATAAGCAAAAACTGGAGCATGGAAGTGATCCCAACATTGACAAGAAGAGATGAAACCATAAAAGAAGAGAAGAATCCCCATACAATAGCTCCCACAATTGGGACAGTATGCGAGGACTCGGGTAAAGGAATTATGTAGTTACAAGAAGCCATTCGGGGAGGGAACTTGAAACTTCGCGAACTCGACGATGATTGGCTATGGTTGAAAAATAAAAGCATGATATTGGACGAAGAAATAAACAAATTGGAAACCAAATTCATGCACGCATGCTGTGCCAAGAAACTAAGCATGATGTGACAAGGAATAACTAGCCATACTACTGCAGTAGAAGGATTTATGACCCTGCTACCATGGGTGCGACCGCACCTTACTAGACAAAGTAAACAAGGGAGAGCACCACAAGAAGAGGAACGCAAGGTGCTAATTGGCACGAGGGTAACTAAGGAAGGTGAATTGAAGCCTCACACAAGTGGTGTGACCACCTGAATATCTGTAGGAAGCACAGTCTCAACACTCCAAGCTGTTGAAAGAGAGCGTAGGACTATAAAAGCATTTGTATGGGAGATGCACGAGACGGAGGTTGTGCGTAGGATTGAGACAACACAAGGGTTGCGACCACGCATAAGGGGTTGTGCTGCTACATGAGTAGGTCGGGAGGTGACCGTTGGTGTCACTATTCATGACACGGGGTCCAATTTAAGGCAAAAAGGAGCAGGCAGCAAGCAATTAAGACATGAATTAAAATGAGATTTGGGACGATCTGTCACCAAGAAGGAATTAATGATTTAAAAGTGGGGGGAAGGGTCAAATTCAAATTCAAAGGATGCTATAAAACCCCCAGGGCCAGCTCCAAGGCAACACTTGGTTGTTTGAGAATTGAGCAAGTATAGAGTAGTGAGCACCTTGCATTTTTACCGTCCTCAAGTGTAGACACAATGACAGTTGCTAGAACAAGAGTGTGATTCGCTGAAGTTACCACGGAGCCCCATATGGCCCATGAGGAGCCTAGAGAGGTGGTAGTTGTGCTAGAAGTCCCAAAATCACCATGCAAAATGTGGCCACAGAAAGATAAGAAAATGATGGGGCCAATCCGTGTATCCCCAAGAAACCCACGGTTTGGCAAATTGTCAATGGTAGAGAAAGGAAAAGTTGTCACCACTGAAACAGAGGAAGAGGAGGAATACTTGCAGGCCCTGATCACCCAAATTGAGGCGCAAGGTGATGAGGCGGAGGATGCCTCCGAAAAGCATTTTGCGACAAAGTTACCTCCTTACATCCCCCTGTGGAAGGAGAAAGCCAAGGTACCGAAGGACCTAAAGGCCACGAAGAGTGCGCTCCAGACCCCGCTCTTCCCTGATGATATAAGGTTTGAAGGTCTGCCATTGAGATGAGTACCTACTATGAAGTTCGAAGATTGGGACCTCGCGGACAACGAGAATTTCCCACAGTTGGCTGTGGAGAATTTAATAAAGCATAAATGGTTGCGCGGTGTGGAGAAAGATGTAGGTTTTAACCCCGTACAGAAATTACCTGCATACGAATTCTAAATCATAGGAAAAATAAAAATGTGAGAGCATAACACATAAAACACATATACACAGAGATTTCACACTGGATCCCAAAACCGGGACTACCAGCTTGATTTTTCATTATGTTCCTTTCAATGTTACAATACATATTTATACATGCTGAAGCATCCAATACCATGGACCCAAAACCATCACGTCCAAAACCATGGACCAAAAACCATAGGTAGGTTCGCCCAACCTAATATAGGGTCCAAAAAAAATTTTCCTGGGGCGCTGTCCCGGACCCCGTAGAGGGGGGCTACCCGCCCCCCTCAAACCCCCTAGACAGGGGGGTTGCCGCCCCCCCTGCGACCCACCCACTGCGCAATCGCT